>JACJUY010001003.1:142920-171291 GCA_014220935.1 Platorchestia sp. MABIK | reverse complement strand
AATTGACGAAACAAGATTAAAGTCGAAGAAGAAAGTAGTAGGTACTGAAAAACAGGACAGCAGTGAAACTAAAAAATGATCATACGTAAAATACACAAAAAAAATGTTCTATTTCAATAAAAGGAAGACCTACCTAACCTTCAAACCGGGACCTCACACATTTCCTCAGGGTGAGCAAATACCCATAGATGCATTAGTTGTATCACCTGAGGGAGTCAACAGATTACCAACAGAAGAATTCATAAAAGGAACGAACCCACCAAGATAGGTATGCACTCAGTTACGTAGTCACCTCATATTTGATCGCAATTGCACCCTCGCTGTAAAATTTTTAAACGAGCTAGTGCTGACGTGCTAGCATTTCTTCTCACAAGAGCTCGCCTCTAGCAATGCACTATTCGATGGGAGCTTGGTTACCGTGGATTTTCTTTACGCAGCTCAGTCCCCGTTATTACTCCTCGATACTTTGATTCAAGACAGCATGCTTTCTCCTAATCAAGATGGGTCGTATGAAAATTTCAGAGCAGAAAAGATCCTTGCTATGTTACATCAGAGAAAATCAATGATTCCTTTGGGCGCAGACCTACGGATGACCAACGCTTTTATAGTAAATTATGTGGTGATCTTTTATAATTTACAACCTGTAATCAACAGCCGCTGCGCTCACTCTAGCTCCACACTGTGCACCAACGATGCCAGCCTTTGACATCTCTAAAAAGATAATCTTCGCACTGACGATGTGCTACAACCAGAAGTAATATTCAATCCACTCATAACAACTGTTGATAACAAAAACTAATCTCGCTAATGATGGCGCTAAGAGGAGTCAAATATCGATTCAAAATTGATCGTCGTAGTTGGTTGGAAATTTCTTAGCTACAACAACGGTGATCTCAAGAGATTGATGAGAAGACATCATTTAGTACGGGCTGTAGAAACCGGAGATTGTATTCAGGAACCATGTTTCCACACAAAATACTCAGCTCAGGCGATCCTAAGAAAAGAAGGAGGAAGACACCACCATTTTGTCATACCATTTAGGCACCTTCTTAGTATGGAGTTAAGGGAATGCAGAATCTATGCAGAAAGGGCATAGCAACAGTAAGTTGAGAAAGAAGATAATGAAACAAGATCAACGTTGAAGAAGAAAGTAGCAGGTGCTGAAAAACAGGACAGCAGATAATCGAAAAAATTTGGTCCTTAACATTACAAAAACATTTTATTTCAACAAATAGCAGGCGGACCTAACTCTCAGCTTGGGCCTTCACTTTTTCCTCCTGGGAGTGTAGAAGGAACGACAAAGAAAAGATGGCCAAGAAAGCATGAAATCTGAAAGAAACTAAGTGGGTACGAAAGATAGGTGTCCCGAAAGTTCATCGATATCTGACGTAACCTAACGGCAACCACCTGGGGCGCAAGTCTCCATAGCATAGGAGATATGCACACCTAACTAACCTAAACCTATTGCCTATCCTATGACCCCTGAGGGAATAGGCTGTAGAAGGATCTTAAATTCTCGTTTGACACGTCGTTGTGCAAGATGTCTTTATCTACCATGGCTATAATGAATTAATGTCCCGACTTCTAGACGAAATAAAGTGATTGTAAATCCTAGCGGAAGTTAATATTCAGTAATGAACGTACGTTGAGGATGGTCAGCAGCCCAATGAATAAATTGAACTTTAAGAAATTAAATGAAATCAAGCTAGGAAATAACCTCTGAGTAGTGCTGGAGATGTATGTAAAACAAAACCGTGAACCGCAATTGTGAGGTAGCACGTATGTAAAAAATTGCAAATCCACAAGACAACCACAGCCCCGTGTTTTTCGTATAAACTAAAAGATAATCTAGTCGAATTTACTAGAACAAACTCTAATAACTTTGTAAGAAAATAAGGAAATGAGAGCACAAACTCAGCGTTAAATTACAACAATTTCAAGAATATCTTTGGCTTCATGTGATAAGATGTTCATACTCACATTGAGTGTAAAGTACGCATATTTCGTTATGTTGCTACATAAAAATAGTGAGGCATAAATTTGGTTCACGCAAGTTATTTCTCATCATATACCAGGTGTCCAGGATTTCTTAATAATAAATGTCCAGGATTTCTTAATTGATTATACATCCGCTTAAAATTAACATATTTGAATTGTTTTTTCTACAATTTAGCAAATTTTGATTCATTTTCGAATATTCAAGTTTATGAACATCGTTTAATAACCACTTTACAATGATCGATTTACTAGAAGAGATAGAAAAACTAATTATTCAAAGGAAAAGCTTTTAAAACAATATTGATTTTCTTCCTTATCTTATTCTTTCGAAAAAAACGAACAAGCAAAAATTGAAAAGAGTAAAAAATCATTGCCTTAAAAAACGTTTAAATGAAAAAGTAATTTAGCATCCATCGACAAACCCTCCATTTCTCTCAGGGCAAGTATTACTTCTGGCCACCATTGAACGAAGAGTTTTGCGGATTATTTCACGGTTTTCTTTCAGTTCTTTGAACACTTCTTCAATTCGTTGTCAAATAATTATTAACGATGGAGGTGATACATTCTTGGTGGCATGTAGGATACATCATTGTGAAATTATTTTCGTCAGTAGGTATTGAGAAGTGAAGAAAAACACCAGTGTTGTTTCTAAAAATTTTCCTTAGAACAATCAGATTTTCTTCCTCTTTCAGTAAATCGATTACTGTAAAATGATTATTGAACGATTTTCATATACTTAAATTATTCGTAAAGGAAACAAAATCTTTCATTGATCTTTCAAATCTTTCAAATCATTGTGAAAAAAGACAATTCAAATTTGTTAATTTAAATGGGAGATATAATCAATTAAAAAGTCGGGGACATTTTTTGGGACACCCGGTATAAGCGACAATCAAATCGGTAGAAAGTAAGTGAAAAGTTAATACAAAATTTACGCTTGGATAGTTCAACTCCCAAAACTTCCGTTAAAAATGGCGAGTTTCTATAAGCAAAAAGCTTCTGACACTTCGTCTTGGTGGAATATCAGGCAAAGTTACCGGTTTAAACTTTGATGTGAAATAGAAAACATATTGAAATGTAACATGGAAGTAACATGATATAATAATTTGGTTGAATTATTCCCGCATATATCATCGTAATGTTTGGAAAAAAAATTTCAATAGCAGTTCAAAAACACGGCGCGTCTCGTATACGNTGAGTAGTGCTGGAGATGTGTGTAAAACAAAACCGTGAACCGCAATTGTGAGGTGGCACGTATGTGAAAAGTTGCAAATCCACAAGACAACTACAGCCCCGTGTTTTCCGTATAAACTAAAAGATAATCTAGTCGAATTTACTAAAAAAAACTCTTAAAACTTTGTAAGAAAATAAGGAAATGAGAGCACAAACTCAGAGTTGTATTACAACAATTTCAAGAATTTCTTTGGCTTCATGTAATAAGATGTTCATACTCACATTGAGTGTAAAAGTACGCACATTTCGTTTCAATGTTGCTACATAAAAATAGTGAGGCATAAATTTGGTACACGCAAGTTATTTCTCATATACCAGGTGTCCAACATAAATGTCGAGGATTTCTTAATTGATTATACCTCCGCATTAAATTAACACATTTGAATTGTTTTTTTACAATTTAGAAAATTCTGATTCATTTTCGAATATTTAAGTTTTTGAAAATCGTCTAATAACCACTTTACAATGATCAATTTGCTGGAAGGGATAGAAAAACTAATCGTTCAAAGGAAAAGCTTTTAAAACAATATTGATTTTCTTCCCTATCTTGTACTTTCAAAAAAAAACGAACAAGCAAAAATTTAAAAGAGTAAAAAATCATTGCCTTAAAAAACGTTTAAATGAAAAAGTTATTTAGCATCCATCGACAAACCCTCCATTTCTCTCAGGGCAAGTATTACTTCTGGCCACCATTGAACGAAGAGTTTTGCGGATTATTTCACGGTTTTCTTTCAGTTCTTTGAACACTTCTTCAATTCGTTGTCAAATAATTATTAACGATGGAGGTGATACATTCTTGGTGGTATGTAGGATACATCATTGTGAAATTATTTTCAACAGTAGGTATTGAGAAGTGAAGAAAAACACCAGTGTTGTTTTTAAAAATTTTCCTTAAAAACAATCAGATTTTCTACCTCTTTCAGGAAATCGATCACTGTAAAATGATTGTTAAACGATTTTCAATAACTTAAATTATTCGAAAAGGAAACAAAATTTACTACATTGTGAAAAAAGACAATTCAAATACGTCAATTTAAATCGGAGATATAATCAATTAAAAAGTCGGGGACATTTTTGTGGGACACCCGGTATAAGCGACAATAAAATCGGTAGAAAGTTAGTGAAAAGTTAATACAAAATTTATGCTTGGATAGTTCAACTCCCAAAACTTCCGTTAAAAATGACGAGTTTCTATAAGAAAAAAGCTTCTTGCACTTCGTCTTGGTAGAATATCAGGCAAAGTTACCGGTTTAAACTTTAATGTGAAATAGAAATCATATTGAAATGTAACATGGAAGTAACATGATATAATAATTTGGTTGAATTATTCCCGCATGTATCATCGTAATGTTTGGAAAAAAAATTTCAATAGCAGTTCAAAAACACGGCGCGTCTCGTATACGTAGGTATACCAGGCCTGCTTATAGGAAACAGATTAACATTTTAATTTTAACCGTATCATTCGCATGTGTGGAACAAGGCCTACCTTATCAATTATTATGGAACTGTGGTATGCACAGTAATTACTAAATGTTTAGATTTTCGAACATAACGTGAGAAACCTACGCACGCAGGTAACTGCAAACAACACTGAGAACAACGGATTTAATTTGCAACATTGTGCTCCACATCTAATCTCTTGATTATACCTCATTCAAACAAGTGTCTACGCAAGCAGAGCTGGTACTTAATTGTGTCCACACTGAAGTTGAATGTAGTTGAAATTTAGATGAGATTTGATGAGTTAGTTTAAGCCTCTCTAACCCCAATAGAGGTGCCTCAAAGAAAGGAACAAAGAAGGCACCATCTATGCAGTATTGAGTTGAGAGAACGGGAAATCAACGCATAAGATGTGTTCCCTCACAAAACCATTCGAGATATTAACAGTAGGTTGAGAACAAAGTTAATGAAACAAGATAAAAGTTGAAAAGATGTTGAAACAGGACAGCAGTGAGCCGAAAAAAGACGGTCCGGAACAAAGTTAAAACCAATAAATATCAACAAAAGGAAGCCCTACCAGCACTTCCGATGGTAACTTAGTGTTTTCCCCCTGCACGGGAGCGCTAATTCCCGCACATACAACAGTTGTACCCCAGGGGCGAATGTAGTTTAACGACACAGCGTAAATAATCACTAAATTTTGAACAAACTAAATGAAAACTATTTCGAGTACTTCATAACCATAATATTACCACTAGGCGAATGTTTCCCTTTATATTTTCCCTTTTAAAAATGCACCTAACAACTGACAATGTTAGCAACGCTTCCGCGAATGAATTACTTGTGTTGTACATGAAGAATTAATTTTAGCCTAGAACTACGTCACCATAAAAACTATAGTTAACGAATACAACCAGGTGACAAAATGGTCAAGAGAATGTGGAACGAGATGTGATAATAGACATAACTTCTCGTGCAACTTGAAACTAATGCAGCAAGTGTGGGACTTTAATAGCTCACCTAAGCAGAAGCGCTCGGCCAAGATTTTCATCTAACGCGCGGAAGTAGTTTTTAACGAGTTCCTCATAAAATAAAGTTACCTTTAAGACATAGCGCCTCTTTTGCAGTGAATAAGAATACCAATCTAACTTTTTATCAGGAAATTTCGTATGCAAAACAGGTCGACTGAGTAGCTTGAGACTCCAGCAGCGTGCAGGGAAAGGTTCAGAGTTCGATCCCAACGATGGCTGCACTGTGTTCAGCCTCATAAGCGCGGGTCAAACGCCTTCCACAACTGTTTTTTTTCTTGAACCAGGAGAAAATAGGTAGAAATATTTAATTTCAGTACAAGAAGCTCATGCAACTACTGTATCACCAATCGAGGCAAAAGATTCATTCTTATAGAAGTTCATCGCAACATATTGATTTGCAGATTTTGAAATATTTGAACGACCAAATATGTACTCGGTTTGGGTTGAACAGGGAGAAGGAAAAAAAACTGTAATTTCGAATTGGTTAAAATTTTGGAGAAAATTTCATGACCGTCAGTGAATTGCAAGCGATGATATCTGATCTTCACGACAAAACAAAAAATAACAGGAAACACAGTCGATGAAATCATCTTTTAAATTAACAAATCCGGGTATAAATAGGAACTAGTCATCCCTAACTTGAACCAATAATTATAATCATAGGTGAATCTCCAGGACTCGATGTATATCTATGAAGAGAAGTTCTCATTACAGTACTTGAGATTGCATAACTCGGAGACCGGCTTCCGCACCTCAGACCAGGAGCACACCTGAGTGTGCCGAGAGTTACTTCTGCTCTCGCAGCTCCTGCTGCAAGATAGTGACTGAGATACTGTCCAACTCCATGCACCTTACCGAACACTATTCAAAGGCGACTGAATACCAGCTTCGAAACTTAGGCTCAGTTTCGCACTTCTTACATCAAATAATGGCACACACTCGACGTAACACAAGAACTCAATCAAAAATCTAAAAAATTATTCATTTCGAAAGTAAATCTTCTACCTTCAACATAAGACAGCAGAACTCCAAGCATGACGCTCCTCAACATGACACCGAGTAGGTACTAGAGCATGTGTCCAATTATAGATTAGATTACTAGTTAGTTTAAGCCTCCCTATCCACTACAAAGGCGATCCAAAGAGAAAAAGGAGGAAGGCACCATATAGTATGGAGCTTAGGGAACGTGGAATCTATGCAGAAAGGGCATAGAAACAGTATGATGAGAAAAAAGTTCATGAAACAAGATCAGAGTTGAAGAAGAAAGTAGTAGGTGTTGAAAAAACAGGACAGCAGTGAACCGAAAAAAAGATGGTCCATAACAGAACAAAAACCTATTTTATTTCAACAAAAGGAAGCCTACCTAACCCTTTGCTCGGGCCCTCACATAGTCCCCCTGGGAGCGCTAATTCCCATAGATACAACAGTTGTATCCCCCTGAGGGGGAGCATGTGTCAAGTCAGCAAAAATTTCAACGAGCTTTCATTGTAAATTACTTCATTGAACAGAGCTCTAAAAGTGCAAATATCGCGACAAATCATCTTCCAACGTCGCTCGACAACATTTAGATCATCTTCATCAGTATATTTACCCATGATAAAGGGCTCGGCTCGAGCCAAGCGTCATTGGTAGTGTACACTGGGCCACTTATTAAAAATGTTACAGCGCCCATCTTTCTCCGCGGGACAACATAAAAAAACTGACGAGCCTCCCTCATTAGTCCCCTCCCTCCTTCCTTCGGTCCACGTCACGGGACAGCAAAAACAGAGGAGTGGCCCCCATCAGGCCTGCCCTGAGCTTGTCAGGCCTGCCAACGCTGGCTGCAACTACCCATAAAAACTCCATTTTTCCATGCATGAAGAAAATGAGGACCCGGAACTGTGTACTCATGGGCTCTCATCCTGCATCCCGTAAAAGCAGATGATTTCATGTTCGAGACAAAAACTGTGATCCGATGAAAGGATCTTAGCCAAAAAAACATGCGATCACAACATCTTTCTTGGAGCTTGGACTTGATGGGGCTTCAGCAGATGAATATGAAATTCGACGAGGAAAAAAATTATATGAAGCAGAATGTTGTCTACACAGAGGTGTTCCTGGAATTAAAAAGCTCCGACGAGCCACGAGACAGAAGAAAAGGTACCCTAAATAGTTGGCAAAATAACATCCGAGGAGCGAAATAATAATTTAGCAGTAGCCAGCTAAAATTCTCAACGCTCACAAACTCGAAGATGTACAGATAAATCGGACTCGTGATTTTATTTTAACGCTTTTCGCAACCTATTTATTCACATCATATGACTGGTATTTTCAAAATTTAAAAACTTAAGCTGCCCTTCTATTGAAATATCCTTATAGTAACCCGTGCTCAATTTGTGAAACGTAAAAATCTCAGTGAGATAAAAAATATCTTATTATGGGGAACTGATATTTTCAGGACCTTCTCAAGATAGAGTAGACATTTTTTTCATAGCTGGACGGTGACTAAGCAGTCAGGAAAATGTCGATAGAAAATGTCAACATAAAATGCAAAGTTGAATGAAAACCATAAGGACCGAGGTATTTTCTCGTGCTTGGTAGCATTTTATCTATCTACAACATAAAAATTGTTGTTTTCAAATGTAGTTTCGCTTAGGACGATTTCAGTCTGATTTTATCAAACACTTGGTAGTATTCTTAAATATTCAAGTATTTTAGGTATTCAACTGCCCAATCTAGTTTTTAAATGCTTAAATCGTGTGTTTTGCAAATTTTTAGGATTAAATTAGCCCTAAACACTTCTTGAAGTGTTTCAAAGAACACCGTAAGGTTAGACGGGATTCTCTGATACTTTAAGAATCTGAACATTCTTTCTCCTCACGCTTCGTAGAGAGGTGAAAAATATCTAGCGGCTGAAATAAGACGAACATTCAATCTGAGGCAAGCATCGGGCTTCGGGCTCTGGCACTGGACCTAAACTGCAACGTTGAGGATTTCTTGCTTTATTAGGGGCGTCCTTCCCGAGTGTTTGCCCTCTGCTCGGCCGTGCCGCAGCGTCGCGTGTGTCCGGCGTCAGGGCCGGAAGCTGGTCTCGCCAAAATTGCTTCTGCCCAAAAAGTGGAGAGCTGCGCTCTGCGCCACCAAAATTTCCAGGCTGATCCGGGACAGTGAGAAGAGGAAGACCGATGCGTGCACCGCTCACAGTGGCAGGCTAGCAGGCCTATAGGTGTGTGGGATAAATAGTGCACCAGGAGTGCTCGCCGTGGCACAGTGGTTAAGGCATCGCCCTTCCATGAAGGTGTCGAGGGTTCGAATCCCGGCGCTGCTCGGCGATTTCCCCGTTGGGTACAAGGGAAAACTCAAGCACAATACCCCCCTCAACGCAGGTGTCAGAAATGGGTCCCGGCTTTACGGGGGGAAACCGTCATGGTGTCCTATATTTAGAGTTAGTTATAAGGCATTTGAAAAACTAATACACAAGATGAAATGTATCAGGCTTGATTGGAAATAAGGCATCCTTAGATGACGATGTTTGTTAGATTATGCGTGAACGCCAGAAGTGCGCTAGATTAAACGTGCAGGTCAGGAATGAACTCAATTAACTGTGCAGGCACGAATGTTCAAACCAAAACGAAGAAGCAAGTCAAAGTGAGTACTGTGCTAAGGTGCGCCAAGCAAAACCGGCATCCCGGGAAGCAAAAAATTATAAGTTGTAGGAGAGCGTGCAAGACTTTAAAGTTGCAGGACGGAGTTTTAAACCCAATTAGTTGCAAACAGAGGTGCCCAATAGTTTCTGAAATCATATTCGAAGATGCAAATCAAGTAACAGCTCTTTTCAAAAACTTCAGGATTTTGATTTCGGAACCAAGTTCAGCACTAGCTGCCCTGCCAAATTCCACCCAACAAAGTTCAGGACGACAGATTGCACCCAACGGCTTTGAAGGAAGAAATGCGGCCCACGCTAGATGAACTTTCGGTTTTCCTCAATTTTCACAGGAGAATTTAGAGCCCCGCCCTGAATGGCCCGATGAAATGTGATGCCTTTCCATTTCCGTTAAGTTGCTTCATGTCTACTACGAAAAGATTCTTTCAACTGTATCCAACACTGAATTTTTTATGGAAACTCATAAAATCTCCAATCCTGCCTAACCTTATGATGGTTTTCACAAAATTAAAAAGACACTGAATTTTTAGCGTAATTATAGAAATTAACTCACAGTTCAATGGAAGAATTTTGAAAGTAGACATACTTTGAGTCTCTAGAAAACAGCCTAACGTAAAAAATACTGAAGTACCAGAATTAGGTGAAGTAATCCAAATCAGAATTTAATCCAATATATTCTAACAAATGTTGATGCTCTTGGAAGAATAAATTCCATAAATCATTGGAGAAAATGAGCTTGATCCACAAGACTTACGCTCAGTTTTATGTTTAAAGTTGAAAGTTTTCTGTCGAAAGTTTGCTGATTGCCTACTCTTCGTCGGGATGTAATATATAATTCTTCATCATCAAGACGCAGTGACACAAATGCCAATTCATCAGAAGTATCATTGTTATTTCTACCTCATGGATAATTTTAGTACCCACAATTCCAAACACGGATTCTAAAATGAATATCTTAATAAGCCTAGAAATACTCAAAGGTTCAGAAGCTCGTCATGCACGCATGCGCTCTGATGAAACGTCGAAGAAAATAAAAATGCCTAATTGCGGTGATTGGAAAGAACGGGTTCATTTTCATGACGCACGGAGCTGCAATCAATGCTTCGTCGTGCAGTCAAGATTCAAGCGCTGTTAAAATAACTCGAGAAATTTTATACTGATTAAACGTTTGTTACTTGTTCGAAAACATAGTCCCACATTTGTTATACAAGACACAGCACACTTATGTAGCGTAAGATGTCTTATAAAAGTTTTAAAAATGACGAAATTCTGCTATATAGTATAAAATGGATAAGGGGGTTCACCAACTGTTGATGCAACCACGAATCAATTTGCGCGGTGCAGGTGTTGCACGTTCATCAGAAGTTTTTAGGCAGTCTCGAAAACAGATAAGATTATAAATTGGTTTAAGCTTCCGTAGCCAGCGCAGAAGTGTTTTCCAAAAAAAAAGGAAGGCTGGTAGCACAATTTATTACAGAGTTAAAGAAGCAGTGAATCTATGCCCAAAGTGTGTTTACACACATGGTCCCCTGCACGTAAAAACAGCAAGTTGAAGAAGAAAGTCCAAGGTGCTGATAGACAGGACCACAATGAACCGAGAAAAAATGGTCCGTAACAAAACAAAAACCTTATCCTTTCGAAAAAAGAAAGAAGCCCAAGCCTAACCCTAAACTCGGGCCTCACATTTTCCCCATGTGAGTGCAAATTTCCATTGATACAATAGTTGCGCGCCCCTCGATAAAAACTCGTCTCGGTGCACATCCATGGCGGGCAGCAGGAGGATCTCCAGAAGGAGGTCACGATACGCCAATGAAGTGTCACGGAGAGGTGCGCTGTGCCACACGATATTAGCAACTTGTTGTCCCGTGCAGGGTGCCGCCACACACTAGCCAGACGCGTCTAATTAAACCCATGTCGGACTGCGGCAACCGTCGCTGTTCCCTGCTCGCTGGTTTGCAAGCTCGGCGACGTGCCCAGCCCGCCGAAGAACAACACGGGTTAATTAAAAATGTCTCCAGCAATGTGTTCGGCATGCATTGGCTCTTGCTACTGCCAAGACAGACAAAATGAATTCTAATGGTAAAATTACAGATGGAATGGGAGCTTAGCTGCTACATACTTGGCATTGTAAGCGTTGTGACGTAAAAAAGAGAGGGGAAACCTATCTCAGTAGAAATGTTTGTAAATCAGTGCTCATGCACTACACTTCTTTCCTCCGCCTCTACCGTAATTAAGTTTCATTGCAAGGTTATTTAAACAGCAACAAAGTTTCCAAATGGCAACGATTGTGATAAATAATAATCAAGCTAATATCATAGAATGGAATAAAATAGGAGTAGTAAATAAAGTAAAAGTACTAGAATTAGATGGCAGTCGTAAAAAACTTTGTGGCAAAAAAAAAATTGAAACAAAAATTGTGGTAAAAAAAGAATATGAATGAAAGACCGAGCCTTGCAAAGTTGCCACCATCCTGGCAAAGGGACATTCGGTCTTAAAAATAAGTCCATCATGCACATTCTTTTCCAATAACTGGAGCGGAGAGAGAGCTAACTTTGGGGAGACGCGAGTATATTGCGTAACTTGAATCCAATACCGGAGCCAAAATTTGGTTCCAAACGTAAAGATGCGCACGTCTTGTCTTCTCTACGGGGTAACTTTCCTATAAAGACATAACACATGAGACGGCAGATAGTGTGACCTGTTTCCCGAAGAGTGGAGTGCGATGCTGGGAGTGTGTTAACAAGCTCCCGCTGCGATGTTAGTTCCCCACAACTTCCAGCGTCTTGTGCGAGAACTAGCAGCAAAAAGTTATCGAGGTTCAATGCATGACCTAATAAAAGCTTTCGGAGATTTAGTAACACCAGTCCCAGAGTTCAACGTAATTGGTGGTTTATGCCTAGGCAAACAAGACGATCGTTTGCAGACATACATCATCTCAATCGCTGCCTCCTCGTTATGGCAAGAATGATGTGCTTTCAACAAACTCAGTGAGCGACTAAGTGCGGTGGCGCGCGCAATGTTCCTGGTCACGCTATTTGGCCATCAAATTCATACCTAAGGCTTCTTTCTATAAAGGGATTATGCTTGCATCTAAAAATATAAATCCTCAAAACCAGCATTATAATTCAGATTTGTGTTTTCTCAATTATTTTAACTGAAAAGTTTTAAAAAATTCGATGAACCGCAAATCTGGAGATGCTAGAGAAAAGAAAAAAGTGGACCCCAGAATCTTATTCCATTTAATTGAGAGGAAGTTATTAAATCCTGACTTTTAGAAACGCCGACACAACTCAGATGAGTTCGTAACAGTGAATAAGTTCACCACACAACTTCAGTCAGGGCCAAAATATTTTTTATAACATGTATAACGCCCAAGAAGCGAGAATGAAATCTAACTACTGGGCACTGCAGATTAGATTATTAGATTATTAGTTAGTTTAAGCCTCCCTATCCGCTACAAAGGCGATCCAAAGAGAGGAAGGAGGAAGGCACCATTTAGTATGGAGTTTAGGGAACGTGGAATCTACGCAGAAAGGGCATAGAAACAGTAAGATGAGAAAGAAGTTTATGAAACAAGATCAAAGTTCAAGAAGAAAGTAGTAGGTGTTGAAAAAACAGGA
Source organism: Platorchestia sp. MABIK (assembly GCA_014220935.1). NCBI lineage: Eukaryota > Metazoa > Arthropoda > Malacostraca > Amphipoda > Talitridae > Platorchestia > Platorchestia sp. MABIK. The sequence goes on along the minus strand of JACJUY010001003.1, from coordinate 158,326 downwards.
CAGCAGTGAACCGAAAAAAGATGGTCCGTAACAGAACAAAAACCTATTCTATTCCAACAAAAAGGAAGCCTCCCTAACCCTTAGCTCGGGCCCTCACATAGTCCCCCTGGGATGGGCACTGCAGAAAAAAATTCGTTTTCGTGCCCGATAATGTCCCATTTCACGAACAAGACAACCCAGGAATGGGTTCCGGAATTTATCTGATAGTTATCTAAAGACAATAAAAGGCTGCTTTTCTTTGGCTCTGAGAAACTCTGAAGCTTTATATGAAGAAGCCCGCACTGAACACCACTATCGCACCAAAAACGGGCTGTGGGACGCCAGCCCCACAGCTACTAAAATTTACATTTGAACCATTACGAAAACTTTGGTTTCAATGAATCTAAATTTTTGTCGGTGATCTTTTATAATGTCTATTTCATCTGCAGAAATTTAACCGTATAATGCAATAAAAATAACGTAGGAGTGACAATTTGCCATGGATTCTATGGTTTTGAATACATAGAAGATAACAGGAAGCTTTAACTTTTGCGCTGTATTACACTTTCACATTTCAAGGTAATTTGCATACAAAGTTACGCAGAGAACACTACAAGAATTTCCGCGAAGAGCTTCCCATTGCTCACTGTTCGCACACACTTTCAACCACAGTTATCGCTCATCAAAAGTAAACGAGTCGTCAGGTCTTGCTCGATGTTTCAAGCTTTTAAAATAATTCAAGTACTCGTAAACAAAAATATTTTCAAAAATGCTGGAAACGCAGTGTGTTTGAAGTACAAGAGCTGAGACCTCAAACCCTGAATGTCAGTAAAATAGCCGAGTTCTGGTGTCCGCGGTAAAAGTAATCGTAGAAAACTTGAAGCGAACGCTGAATTTTGGAAACCAACGTGAAGACAGAATGCTGGATTTAGGCTGGTGTACAAACATGGCCCGTTGTCTCAACTCAGAAAAACACGTGAAAAAGGCGGGAACTAACAAAATATTTTATTTGATGGGTTGTCGATGATCGGATTGATTATAGATTATTGGTTAGTTTAAGCCTCCCTATCCGCCCCAAAGGTGATCCAAAGAGAGGATGGAGGAAGGCACTTTTTAGGATGGAGTTTAGGGTACGCGGAATCTATGCAGAAAGAGCATAGAAACAGTAAGTTGAGAAGGAATACAATGAAACAAGAGCAAAGTCGAAGAAGAAAATAGAAGGTGCTGAAAAACAGGACATCAGTGAACCAAAATAAGATGGTCCTTAACATAACAAAAACCTTTCATTTCAACAGAAAGAAGGCCTACCTAACTCTCAGCTAGGGCCCTTTCACATTCTCCTCCTGAGAGTGCTAGTTCCCATAGATACAATAGCTGTCTCCCCTGAGGAGGTCGATGACGGAGGTCGAGACAACGAGAATAGCAAATTTTCCCCAAAGAACAAGTAGTTTTACTTAAACCGCGACAGTTTTTGAAGCACTTGTATATCTGTCCATGAAATAACCAACAGATGTAAAGTTGGATCTAAGATAGCGAAGTACATTCATTAGTCTACTTTGGTACTTTTTTAGCAAACACCTGCGAATAACTTTGCTTCAATTTTTGTGCAAAACATGAACATAAATGATGTCGTCACAGGTTTGCGTATACTGTGAGAGGCCTACACACTGTGTCCCAAAAAAAATCAGACCGAACTTCGAATTGATTTCGAAAAATTTAGTTCTGTAAAGGCCAGCTTGTTATTCATGAAAATCAGTGTTATAATTTTTTATTCGAAGACTTTTGAGTTTCACTCACACCCAGGAGCGAACAGAGAGTTTCATCAATTCAAAGTTAGGTCTGTTTTTTTTTTAGACACCCTGTTTTGCTCTCAAGAAATGCCTCTACACTAAAGCTGTACCTCACCCTTTGATGAACAGATATTATTCTGTCTATTTTAAAAAAGATGTGCTGCAAAAACTGTTTGGTACATATTTTCAAATGCATTTTCTAGTTCAATTTTAAATCAACGAAAGATTGGATTAGGGTCTTAGATTAGAAGTTAGTTTTGGCCTCCCTAACCAAAACAAAGGTGTCCCAACTAGAAGTATGAGAAAGGCATTGTTCAGTATGGAATTTACGGAACGTGGCATCTATGCACAAGAGGTGTTCCGGCACAAGATCCCTGTGCTTAGAAACAGTTAAGAAAGAAAATAGTGAAACAAGAAAAAAATTAAAGAAGTGAGTCAGAGGTGCTGAAAAACAGAAAGTAAAGAACCAAGAAAAAAGGTTCCTAACAATCAAAAAATATTTTATTTCTACCAAAGAAAGGCTTACCTAACCTTCGACTCGAAACCTCACATCCTCCTCCTGAAAGCGATAATTTTCATGGATAAAAAAATTGTTCCCCCCCTTTCAAGGAAACAAATCAACGAAAAAGAACTCTGCATGTCTGAAAATTATTTACAGTTAGCGACGAAATTATTCCTATATCCCTCGTCTTTCAAAACTTTCTAGAATTACTCAAAAACTATCGTTGCCCCAGGCGAAATATTTTCACAGGGTGTGAAGCACACATCAGTGACAATAATACGAAGTTTCTAGAAAAAATTGTTATTTGCCAAAGATTTAACAAGCTGAACTTCAGAAACACGATAAGACACAACTATTCATACAATTCAAAACATTGCATTCCATTGGGAAGTATTTACCGTTATACTTGTTTTATCGAAAAAATTTGTGTCTAAAATGTTCTTGATCATTCTAGATGTGAGATCATTCTAGAAAATTGTGCCAGAGCAACGGGGAGCCAGAGGAGTAGAGCTTTTTTTTGTCATTCGTACACTAGCGCCACGATGCGAAAAATTAAACAACTCGTTGTGGACCTCAGACAAAAGATTATTGACTGCCACAAAGCTGGAAATAATTTGGCGACATATCTAAGCGTTTGAGCATCCCAAGATCTACAGTACAATCTGTTATTAAAAGTTTGCTAAGTTTGGTACTGTAGAAACGTTGCCAGGGCGTGGTCGCACACAAAAACTCTCGGTGAGAACTTCTCAAAAAATGTGTTGTGAGGTCACCGCTAATCCACAAGTGAAGCCAGACAACATTGCCTAGCGATTGAACGCTCAGGGAACTAGCGTGAGCAATCGCACAATCCCGCGCTGTCTGAGCAAGGAAGGCCTACACGGACGCCGATCTCGAAGGACTCCACTTTACAAACCATGTCATGTTACTGTTCGCTTGAACTTTGCAAAGTCATACTTGGATAAGGACAGAGGCTTTTGGGAGAGTATTATGGAGTGACGAGCACAATGGTTTGGGCACAATGACGTGAAGAAGGTTTGGCGTAAGAATGGTGAAGCTTTCCTGCCGAAGAACACTGTGCCAACAGTTGACTACGAAAGTGGATCACTGATGTTTTGGGGTCGTTTTTCTGCATCGGGCACTAGAAAATTGGTTGCAATTGAAGGGAAGATGAACTCTGATGCCTATATTTCTATTTTGCACGAAGACCTGAAGGTATCAGCTAATAGTTTGGGATTTGGAAGGTGGTGGGTATTTCAACAAGACAATCACCCAAAGCATACGGCCAAGTCTACAACTAGCTGGCCCTAAAGAAATGAGATAAATGTGCTGCCATGGCATTCGATGAGTCCTGATCTCAATCCCATTGAAAACTTGTGGCTGGAATTAAAAGTCAATATCAACATGAGAGCTCCAAAGAATCTTCAGGAATTGAAACGCATCGCCATTGAAGAATGGAACAATATTTCACCTGAAACGACGGAAAAGCTTGTCAAAAAATATAATAAAAGGCTTTTAAATGTTGTGAAGATGAAAAGTCACGCTATCGATTATTAAAAGTGTACTCAAATGGTAGATTCACCTCAATCAAGTGGAATACTGGTCATTGTATGAATAATTTCGTCTTATCGTGTTTCTGAAGTTCAGCTTGTTAAATCTTTCAAAAATAATGTTTTGTTCTAGAAATTTCGTATTATTGTCACTAATATGTGCTTCACACCTTGTGAAAATCTTATGCCTGTGGCAACAATAGTTTTTGAGTAATTCTAGAGAGTTTTGAAAGGCGAGAGGTGTACGAATAATTTCGTCTCTAACTGTAGTTTTAGGGTAAGCAAGAGGTTTTACAAATTTTTCAGAGGCTTTACAATAGTTTTTATTGGTTTCAAATGAGGTATTCTAATATACTACAGAGTAAAAGGCTAATCATTAACACTATGACCGCTTATTGGAACATGTATCATTAAGTAAATTTCTCATTGATGAATCGGTGTAAATGAACATCTATTCAATTATTTAAACATATTTTTTAAAAAATGTTTTTGCATACGAGGTAAAATATTATCATGCTGTTAACCCCTTCCCCGGCAGAAACGTGTATACTCGTCTTCACAAAATGTTCTTTTTTCAGTCGTCGACGAGTATACTCGTCTAAAACTTTCCCTTCAAAAATCCGCAACATACGTATATACTCGTCGATTTTAAGCCTTTGTAAGCCATTCTACGTGTGAAACAAGTATTCTCGCCAAATCGTACGCCTGGCAGAGGTGATAGGGTAGAGCTGTGGGATTACAAGGCCATTGTTACTAGACTTGCTCCAACATCTATTGTCGTCGGATGTGTGTTGTTTGCATTCACAGTTGCATTCATTTTTTTGTAGCATATTGAAGTGTTACATCCCAAATGTCGAGTTCAACGAAAGATAGTGAATATGAACCTTCCCTCAGAAGCTTGAATACTTCTGAGAACTCTGCCAGTTCATCAGACAATGACTATTTTTCGACAAGTGGGGAGGAAGAGGTGATTCGTTTTAGCAGACAAAGGTATTTTCAAAATTAAAAAGTTAACCTCAAAATTGGGAAGAAAAATTATTTAAAAGCTGTTTTCATAACCAGCATCAAAAATACTGTATAGAACCATAATAAAGAAATTAATCTGAAAAAGAAACGTTTTCAACAAAAAAAATTGTTGCGGAAGGGGTTACTACAGCAGTATTGACGTTTTTTTAAACTCTGAAACTCACAACCTAACTCAAACAACCGCACCAACGCAGTCAACGTGTTAAGAAAGAAGGCATAAAAGCTCTGAAGTTAATAACTTTCACATTTTCTCTGCACGTTCCAAACTAGGGAAATAAAACAGGAGTTCCGAAAGCAATGGTCGACCTTGATAAATTCTACAGGTGCTTGCTGGTAAGCGCGCTCGTAACTTCGCATAAGCAGGGAAATAAATTCGAGAAACCAAGTTACACATCAAAGGCGCGCAAGTTAAAAGAGTTGGGACACGCGCACCCAGGTCGCTGGTTCAGAGGACTGCATCACACCGCGCCGGGCTCGGCTCACCTGAGCAGGGGGAGCTGCGAGGATTTATCGAGCAGGTCTGTGCAATTACGAGCTTCCAGGGCACCGCCTCTGTCTCGCCCAGCTTTATCCAGTCTCATTTATGGGGCCTCCAAGAAGTACGACACCATCCAATTTTACTGAGCTTTAATGCTTTTCGTACAAATTGCTTCATTTTATGCTAACTATAAACCTAGTTAACTAATATCTTAATGCATCAGCCTTGAGTGTCTACTTTGAATCAGAGGTAAATCTTACACTTACGACGGTCTTCATTAAAGAACCAGCGATTACAATATTTCAGTCCGCTGCTGAAACCAAAATATGAATCGTCTGAGTCTCGCCTAATCAACTTATTCATCCATAGCGCAGCTGTGTTGGCTGCATCAGAACTTTATGTGCACAACTTGACATGTCGGAAATGTCATCCATAGCGCAGCTGTGTTGGCTGCATCAGAACTTTATGTGCACAACTTGACATGTCGGAAATGAATGCGTTCCGGCAATCTAGCGTGGCCTCGTAATGAGGCAAGCAGCCCAGCCTCACTTTAATTATCGGCCCCATTACCTGCACTATGTCAAGTGGGCTGCATTGTCCTCCGGCGCCGCTGAGCACAAAATCAAGAGTGACACATTTCCTCAAAGCACGCACCCCTTTCACCTCCCGTATTCCAAAAATCGAGATGCGACTGACGCCGTTCCTTCATTTAAATTTGTCATATGCGCAAGCGCACCTCAACTACAGTTTCAGCAATGTAAGGTTTTAGATAAAATCAAATGGGAGAACACGACCATCAGATGATTGTTTTTACTACCTGCTCACTGTAAGAGTGGGAGAACAGCTAGCGGAAGAGCTACTAGAAGATTAAATATTCACGAGCACGGGAGGGATGAAAGCATAAGGCATCACTTGTGCATTACGGGCTCTGACAGCTGCAGCGCGAACAGGAGACTGACAGTGCCGTGTCGCCGCAGCACGGCTCACTTACGGCACCCTGCTCAACTCTACAAATCTATCGAACACATTCAAAAACGCCAGGATTTTCTCGTAAGTTGTAAGCTTTAAGCAATTAGATTTTAAAATAAAAAAATGCTGCACGCTCTGGCAAAGAAATTTTTATAACGAGTTCCAAAAATGTTTCCCAATCATGATATCACTTGATAAACGTAACATACCAGGCATTTTCCATTAACTAATAGAGCAGTTGCTGAGTGATATTTCATCTACAGAGAGATAAGATTTTCAATAATTGTGCTTTCAAAATTTTCTTATAGCGGAACAATTGTTTCCAGTTCTCTTTAGGATCTTGTCAAGCGGAGTAGCCTCAGCTCATAGCTACGTGGGATCGAAATTTAACGATAGTTTGGACAGTTACCAATTTGAGGTTTTATGATTACCTAGCCACCACACGACGAAATTTTGATAAAAACAAATTTGCAAGTCTCAAGTTTGGAGCGACAGTTTTCTCGAAATGCAAAATTAAGATCTGCACTCTGTGAAGAGCCATCAGGGTATTGTGGTAGATACAAAGCATGCTAGTAATTTTGAACTCAAATTTCATGTTCACAGATCATGTCATAAATCTCTCTCGCCTCCAAACAGTCAAGCATCAGAAAGTAAACTTCTCGAGGATTAGATTAGATTATAAGTTAGTTTAAGGCTCCCTAACCGCTACAAAAAAGAGCGTATCGAAGAGAGGAAGGAGGAAGGCACCATTTAGTATGGAGTAAAGGGAACGCGGAATCTACGCAGGAAAGGCATAGAAACAGTAAGATAAGAAAGAAGTTCATGAAACAAGATCAAAGTTGAAGAAGAAAGTAGTAGGTGCTGAAAAACAGGACAGCAGTGAACCGAAAAAAGATGGTCCGTGACGAAACAAAAACCTATTCTATTTTAACCAAAAGAAAGCCTACCTAACCTTTAGCTTGGGCCCTCACATAGTCCCCCTGGGAGTGCTAATTCCCATAGATACAATAGTTGTATCCCCCTGAAGGGACTTCTCGAGGAATACAAATTTTAAAACACTTTATGATGAAGAGAAACCATCTATTCCTCAGGCGGCATGATTTGTTTTATTCTTCTCCATAGATGGCTTACAATACTGTTGTTGTGCTGCTACAGTACTGCAATTGTGCAGCTACAGTACTGCTTTTGTGCTGCTTCAGTACTGCTGTTGTGCTGCTACAGTTCTGCTGTTGTGCTGCTACAGTACTGCTGTTGTGCTGCTACAGTACTGCTGTTGTGCAGCTTCAGTACTGCTGTTGTGCTGCTTCAGTACTGCTGTTGTGCAGCTTCAGTACTGCTGTTGTGCAGCTACAGTACTGCTGTTGTGCTGCTTCAGTACTGCTGTTGTGCAGTTTCAGTACTGCTGTTGTGCAGCTACAGTACTGCTGTTGTGCAGCTACAGTACTGCTGTTGTGCAGCTTCAGTACTGCTGTTGTGCAGCTTCAGTACTGCTGTTGTGCTGCTTCAGTACTGCTGCTGTGCAGCTTCAGTACTGCTGTTGTGCAGCTACAGTACTGCTTTTGTGCTGCTTCAGTACTGCTGTTGTGCAGTTTCAGTACTGCTGTTGTGCAGCTACAGTACTGCTGTTGTGCAGCTACAGTACTGCTGTTGTGCAGCTACAGTACTTCACTTGCACCTCACCAGTTTCGCCGCTGTACAATAACAATGCAGCAAGGTCGTGATCATAGTTTGCAATTAGTATAATAGCAGTGTTGAATGTGCATTTCAATTGCTTTACGTATATAGCAAAACCTTCACTGAAGTGCAACTCGGTAAAGCTTAGTTCAGGTTTCTATAAATTCCCCGAACGAACTTCCTGCACCTCTGTCGGTGGAGCTCGCCAAAGTTCATGGAAAAAAGCTCGGTCAGTTTCGTGGTAGAATAGAATGGACACAAAAATGCTACGGAAACATCGGTGAAAACGATCTGATTCAATACCTCAGCTCCCATGCTACTCAGAAACAAGATATTTGCCAAATGCGATACGCACTTGTGGAACAAGTACACCACATTCTCTGGTTATCTATATTTTTTTACAGAGAAATACCACGTCTAAAAATAAAATTCAAGACGACAGACCTTCTGGTGTAATCTCGACGTGATTAACTTGCAAATCTCAAAATGTTTAAAAACTCGGCGTCCCTTACCTCGCAACCCTTATGAGCGAGCCCGAAACACTAAGTTCTGAATAAATAATTTTGACTTGATGAAAGTGTTCAACCAACTTGAATTTAGAGCAACGATACGCCAATGTTTCACCCAGCACAATTATTCTCACGAGTCGGGATGATTTTCCCAAGCGTACTCTGTTAATTCTTCGTACTGTAGTAAACACAAAATGCGATTAGGTTGGACCAAGTGGCTCTCAGGTCAGGTAATTGGCGTAATTGAAGTCGGGGAAGGTGAAGCAAGTGAGGAATAATAGAGAGGTGTTAGGTTACTCCTCAACACGCTTGGGAGTCATCTCTTTTTGGAGAACATCTCGTCACTTGAATTGAAAACCACAAGTTGCGGACCAGTGTCATTATGTGTAATTAGAAGTATAATTCACAGACACCGAACCGGAATTAGTCTATGCAACTGAGGTAAAAGTCAAATGTTTGAACTTATGAAAACAGTGGTTAGGAAGGCGGGAAACTCGAACTGCTACACAGCCATTTTTCCTGATGTAGGTCATACAATACCTACAGGATACAGAGCCATGGAATATGACTTCAGTGAGACGTTTGCAGAGAGTTTGTTTTTGTGTCCTGACGGTCACTCTGGTTCCAGGTTGGTTAGTGCTGCCACTTCATGGCACGGAACGGCATTTTGAAGCAATTTGATTGTTGGGGTGAAATATTCCGGAAATCAGTAACATTTGGGGGAATTCATGGGAGCCAAAGAATTATTTTATTTTACGGAAACTATTCATAACAATTTACAATTACCTCACGCTTCGTTAATGCCACAAGATATGTAAAACATTTGGCCTATTATTAATTAATTCAAGAAAATCTTTCTCTCATAACTTCATTCGCTTTATGACAAGGCCAAGTTCTGGCTAGGTTCACAAAATACAATTTTAAAACTGAAGTATTTTGTTACACAACAAACCCCTCGATGTTTCGTACAATTTTACGATTAACATAAGCAAGCAAATCAAGCACGTATGGTTGAAATTACGCATGCTTGGGTAATTAGAATTTATTTCAGGATCAAAATTTTCTTCCCACAATCCATTTTCTCGAACTGAAGTTCCAGTAGACAATGGGTTAAAATAGACGAGTTGATTTTAAGTTAGTTCAAGCCTCCCTAACCACAACAAAGGTGTTCCCAAGAAAGGGAAAATGAAGGCACCATTTGGGACGGAGTTCAGGGATCGCAGAATATATGCACAAGGTGCGTTTACACTACAGATCTCAAGGGCCTAGAAACAGCAAGGTGAGAAAGTAGTTTATGAAACAAAATATTAGTTATAGAAGAAAGCAACGAGAACCTAAATGTACAGGACAAAAGTAAACAGAAAAATGATAGTCTGTAACAGTAAAAACAAAACATTTCGATACAAACAAAACTAAGGACTACCTAACCTTCAGCTCTGGACCCCACCCTGGGAGTGCTGATTCCCATATATACAATAGTTGTGTTCCTCTGAGGGGACGCGAAAGAAACTTTACAAACATATTCGCCTTCCGTAGTCAGCGACTTTAAAATTACGGTGTCGGAAAATGTTGACAACTTGAGAAAGTAGAACGTGAGTGACGTTTCGAATAAAACGAGAACGTGAATGTATGTCTCCGTCAAAATAGTGAGCAGCAGAAAAATGTACTACTGTGGATATAAGGCGATAAAATTAAATATTATTATTTATCTACTCTATCTACGAGTATTTATCTACTCAATTCAATCGTCCAGGTTACAAAAATAACTTCTGAATTAAAAACCAGAGAACTCGCACATAAAATTAACATCAGTATGGAGAAAAAATGCTCTATCAGAACCGCATGAACTCGTTGCTGCCACCCACAGCTTTAAAGAAACGAAGTTACTCCCATTTAGAAATGCATAATATTTTCCTGTTTGCATGAGAACACAACTTGTTCTCTGTTATCAGACTCCATAAAGCAGTTCCTTGAATCTCGGACCTGGACGCACTTCCTTCCTCTCCACAAATACTGGCATCGTAAAAGAAACCAAATCTCAGCAAAAACTTCAATAATTTTAACCGAGAGAATTTCTACGCATCATCGGAATTTCATGCTAAAAACTTGACCAAACCGAATCCTCGAGGAGAAAAAGCTCCTAACAAAATATGCTCGCGATGATCACGGCAAAAAATCTGAATTTATTCAGAGATATCAAAACTTTGAACGTGCGTCGATAAAATGCTTAAAGCATAAGCATTCAAAAGTCCGATCAGTAGCAAAAACCATTTACGATACCACATGTGAACTAACATCGTATTGTCTTCAAAGCAAATCATCCCGAAGAAAAGAGACGCACAATTCTAGACCCGGTGAATAAAAGAACCAGATGATCCTAAGTCCTCCGTTGACACAAACAAGCAGGCCAACGACTTCCTCACAATTAATAGAAAGTTTAGAAGAAAAAAACTTAAATATCCCGGACGACTTAGAGCGCATCGATGACCCGAAAACAAACATGAGCCACAAGGACCAGTAACTAACAAAAAATACGAGACAGTGGCAAACAAAGAAATCTAGAGGAAAGGCCAGATTTCTTCGATCTCGTCCACTGAAGAAAAAACATTTGTCGGAGATGCTCGAGTCAGAGGCACGATAAGAGGATTTGATTTCCTCTTGGTTTCATTTGTTCGTTAAGTCATTACTGGACGCAATGTCGAGGTCTAAAAACGTGGTCGTTTCCTACGCAAGGACAACCAACTTATAGCCGCATAAAAGCAGCAGCGCTTCTCAGTATGACCATTTATATTCAGAATGAACAGCACTAAATTTCATTGAAAAATATAAGAGGAATGATTTTCAGTGAACTGAAACTAACGCAAAGAACTTGGAAGAAATAAAATGATACGCCAACTCATCCTTTGGCAGCATGAAAAATTTAAAATTCTGTCAGCGTACACTTAATGATGTTTTGTAAAATTACATGGTTCATCATCGCTTAAACGATGAAAAATGGGAATCTGCAGGTACCGGGAATTTTTTCAAGCTTAAGTTAAAGAAAGGGAGAAAACTGAACAAGAATAACAAGAATTACATGATCCTCTAGACGCCTTATTTTTTAGCTATTTCCAATTCATGCACTCAGAAATTAGATGAAATGTTGTGCAGTTCCCATCTATATCTGAGTCTTCCTGAGTCACTTTAGTCGCGAAAATCCGCTTGTCAAGAGTCAAGCTGATAATTTTAATGACAGATTGCCTCAGTCCCATCAGAAGAAGCGGGACACATTCCAACGAGCAGTTGGAGCATTTTTATAGAGCAAAGGTGAGATGGGGTGAACAAGAAATTGTGTATAATTAACGATGAACGTAAATATATTTCTTTTTCTACCATCGTATTTTCTTCGAATGACCATACTATTTACACTAGCAAATATTTTCGACACACTAGAGGCTTATCTGCTTCTTTGACACATGATTCGACATTTCTAGAAGGAACAGTCTGTATAAAGCGAAAATGAGAATGAAACTGCACGTTAAACAACACCTGACCCTCAATAATTACGAATTCAGCATTGCTTTAAAATCTTAAATTTAAAGAAAAAAATTTAAAGAAAAATTACTAAACATCAGAGCCACTGCAAATCATCTACAATGAAATAAGTCTTGCTGTCTGTTCGTGCTGCATAATTATTGAGTTTATATTAACAGCTTGAAATTATGAGCGAAATGTATGGATGACCCTGAGTCATAATATCTGAGAACGACTTGTCCTACACTGTCATGGTCAGAGGAAGCCCATGATATAGTTTTGAAGCTGAGCAATATTCCTTGCATAAATAATGTCTAATTATCCTCGTCCAACGGACGATGATAGTTGAATAATGGAACAGTATACTGTAGACGTATAAATGACAGCGTAACAGTATGAAAGTATGCTATGCAAAATGCGCTCCTTTATAACACATAATTAAATACGTAGGTCTCAGCTTAGTCTGAGTTGTACTAAATAATATCTATCCAGAAAGCTAACCAAATAGACAAAAATAGAAGAATGAAGTGATCAGATATGCCCGCATTGGTAGCACCTTGTAGGTGAGAATGAAAATAACAACCGAAAAGAACAAAGCGAACAACAAACCCGACTTCGTTCAAACATTTCCAAACGCGATTTACAATTCTTCACCGGTTAGTGTAAGTCGTCTGAAGCACAACTCTTTTTGATTCCGATAGCACACTCAAGCATCATGCATCTCCTGAGTCGGCTCTGCACTCTAGCTCTTCTCGATGAGCTCCAAGTTTTGATCACGAGCTAAAAGTCTAACTACTCTAGCACCCTCTCGAGGGAGTTCCAACTCCTAAAGTTAAACTAAATGAACTTCAAACCATGTAAGTAATGTAAAAGTACGAACGTGCATATGACGTCATGGATACAAGGAAAATCCATGCACACAACTGATCGAGTCAACATTTTGAAGGAAACAAAATGAATGAACAGGATATATGAATGAATAATGAATGATTATTAGGGTGAAATTTTCCGGAAATCAGTAACATTTGGGGGAATTTATGGGAGTCAAAGAACTATTTTATTTTATAAAAACTATTTATAACAATTTACCATTACCTCACGCTTCGTTAATGCCACAAGATATGTCAAACATTTGGCCTATTATTAATTAATTCATATTTGTTCAAAGTTCAAAGCACACGTTTGGTGAGGTTCTCACAAATCGGATCCACAAAGCATGCGTTTGCTCGGTGTTCTGCTGTAAAATTGTGTACTTTCAATGCTTGACTGACCTCACCTCATTTTCCACTCGGTTTATGATGCGGCAAATGCAAATTGAACGTTAGTTCCTAGCACGACGCTACATCACAAGTTTGCCAACTATAAACATCGATGAGAAATCCTAACTTCTGTTCATTTCGTAACCCCGCCATTAGTTTGGGTGGGCGAAAATAGAGAGGCTTCGGTAGCTTTCAGGTAAAATGAGAGATGCATTCGAGGCTGCCAGGTCTTGCTTGGACTAATTACAGGCAATACCTCGGGCTAAATGGGCCAACAAAGCAGACCGCCCCAGGCACCCTTCACGACACCCAGTGGGGCGTCGCTAGCGCAAGTCGGAGCTGCAGCACACATTCTCAGCTTAATGGCGTTCTCGACTGCAGCGGTGACGCTAACTGCGGTAATTAAAGCAAATTCCAAGGAGGACGTGCTTGTATCAGACAGGAATCCGCCACTGGAGAATGGAAGCGACGAACTATTCTTTCGATTTAGCGCGGCTGCGATACATTTCCAAGGCAATAACTACTCGGCGCAGTACGTGCAATTCATAAACAATTCTCAGCCAGAGTTTAAGATGGCCAGATTGATATATGTTCACAGGCGTAAAAGTTGTCTTAAAAAAGGCGAGGAATGGCACCAGCAGCGTTAGAGGGGCTAAAATCACTCAGCAGAGCTGAGCTCAACCGCGAATGATGAGCTCGAGAATAATTACAGTAATACTAGGTCTCGCTTCCGAGAATTTTCCAGACGTTTCTTTATAATTAATCACTTTTAGCGTGAAAAAAAAAATCAATTTACCGAAATATTTGTTGTTCAACAACTTTTCGCAATTCAAAACATCAATATTCTAGAAATGCATTAATTATCACAACGAACACGCAAAAATTTCGAAAGGCTTGACTTTTCACGTTTCGTGTGGAACTAATCGTAGCGTTTGACTTGTTGCCCATTTTAGTCTGACTCGCCTGCGTCGCTTTTCAAACTTGAAGATTAGCGATGCACTGTATCTCCCGAGAAACCAGCAGCGGCGTGATCGAAGATGGCATGCAAATCCGCAGTTAGCTTTAATAACACTAATGCACTGCGCACCGTTGCTCTCTCGTGTGACATTCCGACCTTATCTCTCAACTTTCTATCTAATTGTGAATGTTTTCCTAAAATCTCACGACCTAAAAAATGCTAAAATAAAAAATTTTACCATGAATTTTGAATGAGCGTTTAGGAATATTGTTTCATATATGCCCTTGAGCGAAGTTATGTTTTCAACTGAATTCAGCAATTCGAACAATGAACAACGAGAAAGAAAATGATTTCAGAGATGAATCCGCAAGCCGGACTTTAAAGAAATGTGCCAGCTTACAAAGCATCGCTTCAGGATTGTACACTTGAAAAACAATACAAAAATTTTACAATTAAGTTATGCCTTGAGCCCAACAAAAGTGCTCGTAACGAGGAATGATGAAGGGACCATTAAGTAAAGAGTTTTGGAAAAGAAGAATTTGTGTAGAAGATGAGCTCCCTCACAAGAACCTCTGCGCATAGAAAAAAAATTGACACAGTTTCTTGAAACAAGATGAAAGTTGAAGAAAAAAATTAGAGGCGCTGAAAACAGGACAGCAGTGACCGAAAAATACCTTGCCTTCAACAAAACAAAATCTATTTTATTTCAACAAAAAAGAAGGCCTCGCAACTTTCAGCTCGGGACAAGACCAAGTAAAAAGAAATATGCACCAAACCGCACTTCCGACCCAACTTATCAAAAATGACCATTGGAATACCTGCATAACACATAATAATAACAAAGCCCACGAAGTGGTAGTACTAATAAGTATAAATTTCCAAGTGTTAGGCCCTAATTTTTGCTAATTATTTTGCCGTTCAAGTAACTGAAGCAATAATCGGCAATAAACAATCTTATTCTATTGGTAAAAGTATATTCCAGTTTGAAAATAAATGTGAATGAATTCCTTGCAGGATTTCTAAATTATCAACTTCACTTCCCACGGATATTTTAATTTCGACAATGTGGATACCACGGCATCGTGGACACCACGGCATCGTGGACACCACGGCATCGTGGACACCACGGCATCGTGGACACCACGGCATCGTGGACACCACGGCATCGTGGACACCACGGCATCGTGGACACCACGGCATCG
>JACJUY010001003.1:106527-123545 GCA_014220935.1 Platorchestia sp. MABIK | reverse complement strand
GTTGAAGAAGAAAGTAGTAGGTGTTGAAAAAACAGGACAGCAGTGAACCGAAAAAAGTTGGTCCGTAACAAAACAAAAACCTATGTTATTTTAACAAAAAAGAAAGCCTACCTAACCTTTAGCTCGGGCCTTCACATTGTCCTCCTGGGAGCGCTAATTCCCATAGATACAATAGTTGTATCCCCCTGAGGGGTTTCAATTCCACGAATACAATTAGTATTTTTCTGATGCGTTCTTTTTTGAGCTGTGATAAGAGCGTATAAGAATGCTCTATTAGCTTTCGGATGTAATTAGAATATAAAAAATACTTCACCGTTGCGTCTGCTCAGGTTTAGAAGTTAGCGAACATACAGCACATGTGATTCTATCATGCGCCCAATGTGCGCGTGTGCTGTTCTCAGAAAGCATACGCAACAATTATTAATTAGACAAGGGCAAGACACCAAGCGGTGTGGTGATCCGGTGTGCGCTAACTCAGGTCTGTGAAGCCTAACCTCAATCCCCTGTTAGGTTAACTTATGTAAATTAACCTAATCTGTGCCGTCGAGTAGCACTTACTCTGCTGCGCTGTCATCTACGCTTCTTGCAATGTTTTATTTAGTCCCCGCCATGACTCGTGCTTCCTGCATTAGGACTTGAGTCGTATGTACCTTGTGGAGTGATCGCCTTTAGAATTTTAGGCTCGAACTTGAGATTATAAGAGCAGCCCACAATAACCCCGCCATTAGTTCCTTGAAGACTCAAAATTTAGGCTCTCGGCTTGAACAGTTCAAAAGAAGGCGTGTGCATTTCGATGAGAAGAAAAGGTTAAATGAGAATAAAGAATGAATGACGAAGATTCTTTTGCGGAAAATAGGATACAAGATACATCAACCTCCTTCGCGAGAGAATCAAAGTGAAGAATGGCAAAAAAAGATCTACCTACCAGTATATCGAAACCAATAACCAACTCTTGCAATAAGTGTTGCTGATTTTGTGTTGGGTAACTAAAGTTAACTCTGAGGAGCACAAGCTCTCCTAAAACGCACTGTTGAAGAGATTGACACTACCAGTTACCCCTTAGAGTGAAGACTGCTGCTGATCCCCAAGATCCGCTGCAGGCTATCCTCCTTCAGTGCATCCCATTTGAAGGGGAGTGAGTTTATAAGGGCTGAGCTCGTCAGGTGGTGGAAACGAAGTAAAGTAGACACTTCTAGCACACAACGCTGTATAGAAACTATTAAACGGTAGTCTTTCAGAAATTGCTCGAGTCTTTTGCAAAGAAGTGTTACAGCGTAATGCACAAGCAACCTTTTCAATCCTCGCTGCCTCTTCAGGGAACGTTTCATAAACGAGATCGTTGAAAGAAAGAAACCCCACGTTTACCTGAGGCACTTGCTTTACACCCTACCGAACAGTAGCACACGAACAACCATGGAGATATCAACAATTTACCTTCAGCCCTAATGGAGCTCGAACTCTGAGATTGAAAGCATGAAACCCTCACTTGAAACATGCTGCGATGGAGAAACCATGTGTCCTTACTCTTTTTCTAATTTCCCATTCTTACACAAGCTCACACCATGTGTAAGCGAACTCACAAATTACTTTTCTACAATATTTCAAAAAATTATTATTCGAATCGAAGTTCTCACGTTCCCGTATTAGCTCTGTCCCTTTGCTTCAATTCAAGGAGAGTTAAATTTTGAGGCTAGATGTGATACATTACAAGACACACGAGTGGAACCTACTTTCTGGATATTTTCAATCGAAATTCCTCACGCAGTCGCAATTGCGCCATTTGGCTCGGGTGCGCTCCGGCAGCCTGCTCAATATGACCTATTTCATGATCTCACGAGAAATGTCAGGAAGGAAAATTCTTCGTGTTAATTCAAACTTATCTCCATCAAGAAGTTCTCGAAAAGAAAGTCACGCAATAAAAGACAGGACCCAAGCGCCAACTTGCGGACAGACAGTCCAGAGCTCGGCAGGCAGAGCAGCCACACTCGGCTCCGACGCGCCGACCCGAGACCGAATTCTCATGTTGACAATGGAAATTTGGGGGCCGTCGCGGAGACAACTCCAAATTTGCAGGCCAAGAATTTCGGCTCAAATTTGAACATCGATTTTCCTGGTACAAGGATATTTAGAGAGCGAGGCTTGTTCGCGGAGATGTTAACCTGAACTAAAAAAGTGGAAATCAATTACCCAAAAGGATAGCCAGGAAAATTTGTTCACTGTGATATCTCACCAACTGCACGTTAACTACACGATGGGCTAAACTGATGTTCAATATTCAATTCATGTTTAAAATTAATTGTAGGAAATAATTTTGAAAATAGCAAGCATTAACTGGATCTAGCCTTCATTTAGCTTGCATTAAGTATTTATAAAAATAATGTTAGTGACTGCAGGTTGGTCAGCAGCATTATGAAAATCCCCTCAGTGACCACCGGTTGGTCCTTTCGCAGGAAACGTGTTATTTAGAGTGGTCACTTTAAAAAAACTTGACAACAGGCTTCCCGAAATTACTAGGTATTGAGCGAACTCCATGAGAACACGAAGAGAGCTGGACATCATGCGTGCAGGGGATCAGTAAGAGAGTGGTCCGAATTTCCTGCAGCTCTCCCTAAGCGTAGAAGCTCTTGCAACAGAGACAGGAAGAATATCGTTCTACGAAAGCACTCTAGAGCCAAACAAATTTTGCGCACAAATATCAAAAGTCTAGGTTCGAACACAGAAGTGCCAGTGACCGAGTGAATTTAATTGTTAACAAGTATCTCCAGGCCCATGCAAAACAGCGTATCAGCTTAGACATTTACTGAACTTAATAATTAATTGGTAAATTTATTATATTAAAGCCATTTTCTTACAATATAAAGGCTGAAATACACGAAGAAGCAATAAAATCCAGGACAACAGGTACACACAGCTCGATCAATACTTCGAAGGCGTAAGTAAGCCACAACTTTCAAGTGAAAATTTTGGCATCCTTTAAATTTAACGTCAATAGTGCCTAAGCATTATATTAGATTGTAAATTAGTTTCAGCCTCTCACCGCAACAAAACTGTTCAAAGAGGAGGAAGAAAGCACCATTTAGCATAGATTTAAGGGAACACGGAATCTATGCACAAGATGTGTTCCCGCACAGCATCCTATGCCCATTGAAACAGTGAGCTAGGATGGAAGGTTAAGAAACAAGATAAAAAGGTGAGGGAGAAAGTCAAAAGGTACTGAAAAACAGGACTGCAATGAAATAAAACAAAAATGGTCCTAAGCAAAGCAAAAATCTTTTATTTCAACATTAAGAAAGCCAACCTATCTCTCAAATCAGGACCTCACATTTTTCGTCGGGAACGCTAATTCCCATAGTTACAATAGTTGTATCTCCCTGAGGGGTGTGAAACAGGATAAAAGTTGAAGAAGAGAGTCAGAGGTTCTTTAAAAGAATACAGCAGTTAACCAAAATAAGGTGGTCCGTAACGAAAAAAAAAATTTACAATTACAACAAAAGAAGGCTAACCTTACCTTCAGCTTGGGACATCACATTTTCCCCTGGGAGCGCGAACGCCCATATATATATATATATATATATATATATATATATATTTCATCCCCCAGAGGGTTAGCTAAGAATTGAATTTCAGAAGTTTTTCAAGACTCAGAGATTAAGAGACGCTCATTTGTTATCGGAGAATTTTCATTTGTTACCAATAGTCACACTGAATCAAGTAATACTTTAGACTTCTATTAATATATTACCATCTCTCTTTGATCACAATTTTACTTCAATCCATAATTTCCACGCCCCATACAGCTGGGTAACAATTTATTAGGCTGAGTGAAATGATTATTAGCAAATAAGATCCCATTTCAATCAAAATGATAAAACTCCACAGACATGCTCAGTTCCGTCGTTTATATATATATACCGTATAGACCATAAAAAAGTAAACCCAACTTTATTAGTTAATAATTTTGAATTAGGCCATTTCAGTTTCATTTGTTGTATTACACACAGAGATATGCATCCTGACTACCAAGCTTTAGGTCTGAGTATAAATGAAGTCCAAGTCGGCCGAAAATTTACCGTTAAATATAAATTTTCAAGCGACTTTAAGGATACGGTTGGGGGTGAAACCAAAAGTCCGACAGTTCTCGACGGATTTTTTGAAGTTTTCACAATAAGTTTAAAATGATGCGGTATTTCTTTTCGAACTCCTGTGTTTTTTTCATAAATTTATGATTTTTTTTGAAAACCTGAAAAAGTGGGTGTTGCGAAAAATGATCCATCGCATGCAATTTTGAAGTTACAGATCTGAAAAAAGGTTTTCTGAGTAGCTAATTGTCTTGTCTAGAGATCCGGTACAAAAGTTTATCAATAATTTGATATCTTAAATTTTAAGAATTAATTTTTTCAAAAAATAGACCACTTTTTTCGCTTTTCGAATTATTTTGCTAATAATTTTCAACTTGAATTGAAATTAAAAACTTTTGCACCGCCTATCTAGACTGTTTAAACCACTTTCGATTGAAATATTTGCTATTCCTGTACCTTCAAAACTGTGGGAGAAGGACCACTTCAAAGATCAAAAGCCAAGTTTTCATGAGAGCCTATTTTCTAAAAAAAAAAGTTTTCTTTCATAATTTTAGAACTAATTCTTTTTTTAAAATGAACTCAATTGATTTTGCAGCTCTATTTAAGTTCTATCGATTGATATATTAGCCACTCCTGTACCTTCAAAACTGTGGGAAAGGATCCATATCAAAAGACAATAAATGCAAGTTTCAGACCATCAGTCATTTTTAAAAAAAGGTTTTTTTCCTATTTATAAACTAATCTTTTTTTTAAATCAACTCTATCGCTTGGTATCTGTTTTTGAGCCCTTTCGACTGATATATTTGTCATTCTTGTACCTTCAAAATTGCGGGAGGCTGAGGGAGATATGTTTACACAACAGCTAATTAGCTGATGACTCAGAGCAGCCGGACTCAAAACAAACACTCAGTTACATCATCATAATAAACACCGAGTGTTAAAATGTTTCGTTTGAGTACTAAAGCATTTCAAGCAAGGCCATAAACTCTCTTGCTATTCACGTAGAGGACCGCCCAAAACTGATTTCGTAATTAGGGGGGGGAAGGGAGAAATCACTAATCCATTGGTGCTGCAAGGTCACGTTAGTGCGCGTCTTCTACTCCGTCTAGGAGACGAACCAATGTACGTACTTGAGAGCCAATTATATCGTTAGATGTGCAAGAAAATTCTCTATTAGATGAGTGTATAAGTCAAAAACCTACCATTACCCAAATATGACCCAGACTGTGCCCTTAAACCATCGTTATGCAACTAACGTTTTCGCGGGAACAAAGAGTTCAAAGGAAGTTCGAAATAAATTTGAACCGAAATTTCCTGAAAGAAGCTCCCCAATCAACAAGACTGTCTTGAAAATTGTTAATAAGCTTAGAAGACATGGTGCTATTGTGTTATGCATTACTGCCTAACATAATGTGCACACATAATAATGCATTATGTTATGCATTATTAGGTGGATCATTACTACTCGTTTTTTAGAAAAATATCAAAATGACCCTTTAACTTTTGTTTCGTTTATAACCTCATTAAAATTTTGTGCGCAACTCACAATTTTACAACTATTATTTATCTCATAATTTGTCTCATACAATCAATTTTTCGTGACTAAACTTAATGTAACTTTTAATGCGACTTAAATTATCTTCATTCACTGTAAAGTTTACATTCAAAGTGGAGTTTACTCTTCATGGTCCATAGGGTCTACGGTATAGTTGCGCAAAGTATGCGCCTGAGTACGTCCCTCGATATTCGTGTTGCAGAGCATGCCGGCAGAAATTTTAGAACCAACCAGTTTCTCTCCGCACCTTCCTATTCTTCAGTCCGCTCTCATGCTGAGGCATGGGATATTCCACTTCGGTAAGACGATTTTGCAGCAATATGCTCCGCCTCTATTTAAATAAACCATTGAATTTTGGAATATCTTTCTATTTGAAAACAAAACTTTTAAAAAACATCCAATCAACGTTCCCTTTGTAGCAAATGTACAGTAATATTGAGTCAGAATATTTTTATTTTTTTATTAGTCAGTTAATTTTTTTTTATTTTCCTGTAGGATGATTGATACACTTTGATTTACATTTGAGATTTAACTAGTGTTTTCTCTATTGGTTTTTAGAGTTTCCTATGACCCAGGAGGTCGAAACGTTTAAAAAATATTTTGTATACATCAAATTTTTCAATAAGACATTGATAACATTAAAGACGCGTTTCTTTGCACTTTTATTTATAATTCCGATGTGCATAAGTCAAAACATTCATATATATACAAATGGAAAATATTTTTACGATTAGTATCTTATTTGATTGTCTCATGATCCAAAAAAATGGTTCAACATATCGAAGCATCAAGTAAAAAATTGGCGCCTCCTAACTTATTTTGCGCACTCAATGAAAATCCGCCAAGCACTCGAAGAAACTTTGACACAATAGTGCGTGCCCAAACGGTCATTCAAAGAAATTTTGATTCAACTGGGCGTGTCGCCTCTCTCCACATGCTCAAACGATGTGGAAGTTTGACCGTGAATTCGCGAAAATCAATAATGAGTTCCAATTTAATTTCAAGATTCAGAAAATTTGTCAAATTAAATTATAATTGTCCCTATACACAGCGAAGGAGTTCCAAAGAGAGGAAGGATAAATCTACCTTTTAGCATAGAGTTAAAGGGAATGGGAAATCTACGCACGAGGCATGCTCCCGCACAAGATCCTCTTGTACAGAAACAGCAAGATAGCAAGATAGGAAGAAGTTTATGAAACAAGCTTAAAAAAAGAGTATGAAAAACAACAGGTGCTGAAAAACAGTACAGCAGTTACCCGGAAAAAAATGCTCTGAAACAAAACAGAAAAACCTGTTTTGTTTCACCAATAAAAAAGCCTACCTAGCCCACGGCTCACAATTTATGTGCCTCACATGTGCCCCTAAATAGTGCACAAAATTGAATTTAAAAATATACTGAACTGTTATTCCAACGTATTAAAGTTTGCGCGCAGACAGATTTCTCCGGATATTTAAAAGTTGTTCTATGCTTAGTTTAAATTAATTTGTTTGTTTTTTATAGCAGGCTTTTCGTAGTAAAGCTCAATAAGTCATATAATAAAAACTATAATAATGAACTAAATTTTAACTAAGAAATTTGTTTCTGCACATTGCTTGCTCGCATACAAAAGCAAACTGAATATCTTGCTAAAGAGCATTCAAAGCCAACAAAGGAAAAGTTCTGTGTTCACTTCCTTCTTGAAGATTTTACAGATCGGCAAAATGGGAGAACTTCACGCCACACAACAGTTCCACAAATTTCCAATAAAGACTCACAAGGACAATTTCGAGAGAAACGATCGTATATTGGATCCTGAATTTTTATTCGATCTACTGTCGTTTCCTGAAAGAGAAAGCTCTTTCTCAAACAGTTACGAGTTTTGGATGGAAACGTTTTGGTGACAGCGGCGATGAGAGTGAGTTTTGTGGCACTCATGATTCTCTTACAAATTGAACGAGCTCAAGAACAACCAGAAATAATCTATTCGTTTGTGAAGCACCTAATTTTAGTCTATCGCGTTGAACATAGAATTACGAGAAATTTATGCTTAAATGAAATACTATGAAAGCCTTAATTTCTAAACTCTTAAGTGATTCATGGTTCTGGATTAAGATAAACCTTTCCGTTTGAAATGGAACTCAATTAAATTTAATACAAAATAAATATATCAAACTTTAGGGCCCTGCGAATTGTGTTTAATAACGTGAGTGATGTCATGTGTGGAAGCGAATTTTGTTCAAAGAACATAGCATTAGTACAGTAACGATGAGCAGTTTCACATCAAGCATCCTATTTGATACCAGGATAACGAGAGAGATTATAAATTAGCTTAAGCCTCCCTAACCACAAAAATGATCTCCTCAAGAGAGGAAGGAGGAAAGCAACATTTGGATTAGATTAGATGTTAGTTTAAGCCTTCCTGATCACAGCAAGGCATTCCAAAGAAATTAAAGAAGAAAGCATAAATTACGATGGAATTAAGGGAACGCAGAATCAATGCACAAAGTGCATAGAAACAGCAAGTTGAGAAAGAAAGTTCAGGAAACAAGATAAAAGTTGAAGAAGAAAGTAGTAGGTGTTGAAAAACAGAACTGCAATTAACCGAAAAAAGTTGGTCCGTAAAAAACACAAAACACCTTTTCTGTTTAAACTAAAGCAAGTGATACTTATTTTGCAAAATAAACAAATCCTTAATATAACTAATATTACAAAAGCAAGTCCTAAACAAAAGCTCCGTACCGCACATATTCCCCCCTAGGAGCAAGTACCATTTGGATCGGAATTAAGAGAGGGTAAAATTACCCACGAACTCGGTCTCCACACTCTGCGAACAGAAACAACAAGATTGAAAGCAGTTCATCAGACAAGGCAAACGTTGAAGAAAATATGACAAGGGCAAAAAAAGCACCAGTTAACCGAAACAAATGGTCCGTGCCAAAAATAAACGATACTATTTCAACAAAAGGCCTACCTCAAAAAGCCTCTTAATTAAGCAAAGGACCTCATATCTTCCCTCCCGTAAAACAAATTAGCTAAGACGCAATAAAATCTGCTCTCAAAAATATTAAATTTAAAAAAAGCTAACTTCCACATATATTGTTACATCAGATTATTGTATCCATTCGAAATTCAGCACTGCCCTGTTCTCACTCACTGCACTCATCCTTCTTCCTAATTTCTGTTTAAAAGTTATTGCAACAGCAGATATGAAAACATTCATCAACATCAGCTAGATCGATTTGAAGTTGTTTCATGGTTAAGTAGCTTCAAAGCCCTAAAAACTATAACTGCAAGTCTATGAAAATTTTTGCCATCAATACAACAGTCATTCAAGGCAGTTGCAACTGACGCTTTACTCTGTGAAATGAGTTAATAGTTTCAAGTGGGCAAGTCTGCATGAACAAATTGATTAAAGTGATTTCGATAGATAATTAAAAATGAAAATGAAAAAATTTCAGTCTTCAAATTAATGTATCACAGTTCACAAAAATAACTGCTACGGTTTCAGCACTGCAGGCGCAAACAGAATAATGCTTCACTACGCAGCTTTGTGCTACAAGTGACTGTGGATGTCAGTACTGCCAGTCGGTGCCACATTGTGGGCATCTTCAAACGACGGAAGTCCTTAAAAAACGAAAGACTTAGAAATTTTTTCTAAGATTGTATTTTTAATACGTCGGTGGCGATGTGAGCCGCCGGTGTATGCAGAGAGAATTTTCATAATGCTGCTGACCGACCTGTGGTCACGAACTCAATTTTGATAAAACCTTAAAGCTAAATAAAGGTACGATCCAGTTTATGTTTGGTGTTTTAAAAATTGTTTCCTACAATTCACTTTATACATGAGTTGAACATTGATTAAATCATTGCGGTCACCTTGTTGAGATCACAAAGAAAAGCAAATTTGCGACACATTTAAAAAATTACACTAAAAATTAAGGTGGCGTTGTGAATATTTTTGCTGGCTCCGTAGCAGACAGCGAGGCCATACAATGACAAGAACTTTTCAATCCTATAAAATAAAACTCCAAGTATCTCCTTAAATTTACAAATAAATAAATAAATTTAAATTTTTTGTGCATAATTTCTCCAATGTTATTGCGATGGGAATTTCATTGAACCTATTTAATTGGTTGGTCCATTTCTCCTTCACGCTCTTAAAGGATGCTTAATGACCGTATCTCTGATACGAGAATAACCACAGTACAAGTACAAGAATATTTTAATCACGAGTACCATGGGGATGGATATAGTTGTTGGTAATTCTTATCTGAGAAATTTGTCTAAAGAAAATATCGAATCCCCTCATTTTGACGGGTCGTGTACACTAGTTCTCAAATAAATGGTAGGAAACGGACACGCTGGAAGAGACGTAGCCAGCTGACATGGCCACTAAACGAGCACTGTTTACTCATCACACAATGGCAAGAATGTCGTATAAATGTGAAATTAATACTCGATGCAACAGTATACAGCGTATGAAAACTGCATAACTTTGAACCCATGAAAAAACAAACAAATGGAAATTTACCCATTGGAATTCACTTTACCCGAAATTGATAATTAAAATAGGATTGATCAAATTAAACATGATTTATGTTGAAACATTAACCTGGCCTATAGTGAACTGGACCCCACACGCGCATCTTGAAGATTATACATGAACATGAGAAACGGTCTTACCTGTTAACGAAGAAGAATTTTTTAAGATGACTAAATTCTGTCGAGAAGTTCTAAAACATTGCTGGGCACACACCAGAAGCACGCCGGAGAGCGTTCTGTGTAGTGAACAGTCACACCCTTACACCCTCACTTCTGGATCGCGACTGACTGAGAACGGAGGGGCTTCCTCGGAAGAGGATCCTGTCCCCGAATGCGGATCAAAAACAATTGATCTTCCGTAAAACGGATAATGCTGCCCTTTGCAATGGCATGCCAGAGTTGCCTGATTTGTTTTGCTTTCATTAGCTCCATTGATAACTTTAGACCAATACCGGTGCGTGTAATCAGGTCCAGAGATGTGTGTCTCCCACACACCCGATCACTAAACCTAAGATTTTTTTTTAAATCGAAACCCTTTAGAAGACGCTTACTTCAGCTTCAAATGCTCGCATAACGACTTTGCATCACGTTGAAAATGAAAGTTCTTTGAGTTGCTGTAGGGATCTCGCGTCTTGTTAGGATCTTGCCCTGAGACATTCGGCAGGTACACCTCGACAGTTAACAATCTTGTCATGTCCGCATGAACGTCAAAACAAAAATCGGTGGCAAATCTTTCTGATATTTCATCTGTTCCAGATGCACGATGTCATCGCAGGGATGAATCAGGACGATTATCGTAAGGCATTTTTACGTTGTAATTGTTCATGTCTGAAAATTTCGTGGAATTCATTGTTTCTTCTCAAATTTTGCGTTTGTATTCTCTTTTTTGCTTCGTACAAACAATAAGCAAGTTTTTCTGTCATTATCCGTAAGTGAAGAAGTTGTATTTCTATTCACAATTACTACTGATCAAATTTAAAACTTGGTAGTTAACCGAGTCTCAATTAAAGCTTCTAGATCTTGCAACTTTGAAATTTATTTTGTGATTCACTTGGTGGCACAGCGAGCAGGTTTTTATCATTTTCTATTTTTTCCAGCGTTTCCACAAATTCATTTTTCAAATGTTGTTCGCTAATATTATTGGAGATGTCAACGGATTTATGCCTCGTAACTCGACGAGTAGCATGGATACGCTTAACTATCTCCAACAAAAGGCGTTTCTTTAAAGACCGATGAGAATATTCGATTCCGCCTATTATCATGCATAACAAGCATAATGTATCTTGAACTGTAATCACGTACGAAATTGTCTTGCAGGTTTTTTAACTTTGGAAAACTTATGTTTCAACAGTTACATTCGCAGAAAACTTTCACCCGCAGAGAACTAGGTTCCAGAACGCAAAGGCGAACATTTTTGCCAAAATATATCAGGAACTAGCGTATTTTGAAATATTTCAAATTCTAGACTCTCATTTCATGCATGTTCCTTCAACATTCACACAACACGTAGGTTTTGATAATTTCATTTACACTTCATGTGCTGTATTTTATGCACCCTCTAAAATCTGCATCACGTGTGTATATTATTGAATAATCATTCTGCCATTTAAAGGTAATAAAATGATAAGCCTTCCACTCTCCGTTGATTCCCACTGCTAATCGTGACTCAACATGAAGCCAGTGAGCTCCAAAATCAATGCATCAAAAATGAATTCACCTCGATGAATATTTCATTATTGCAACCCGACATCCTCACCCCTCCCCTTGCCGCGTCGCTAAAATTTGCGTTGATGCCACATTCAAATTCCCGTCGCGCCTTGAATGTTTACAGCCCAAGGAAATTGACTCAATTCTACACTGCGTCTGAGAAGCGAGAATAGAGTATACCACTGCATTCACAAGCGAAAACGTCAATCGTAAAAAACTGAAGTGTGTCTCATCAAAACTTCCAGACCTAATCTTCCATTACCAACCTGCGTCATTAGATATCAAAATAAGATAAATATGATTCTTTAGGATATTTTTTGGTGTCGGACCTTCACCATCTTTCTTACTGTACTATATGTACACGGCCCGTCAAAAATGACGGGTTTCAATACCTGTCTTGAACAAATTTTCGTTCGAGTAGAGTTTCCCTGCTTTAGCTTATTTTGAAGGTAACTTATTTTTCTTGAGAGAGCATTCAAGACTTAGAAAACAGTATTTTTGAACCTCAATAGAAGTAGTTATAGTCATTCGTGTCATATTCTAGATACAGAAATTCAGCATGACCGAAAGCAACTGCGAGCTTGTGTGTGTATATGTTGTAATATGCAATACCCCGCCGAACTTGGTATCCACGATATGGACTCGAGTATGCAGGGTGTCCAAAAAACCGATGTCCAGTTTTCAAGAACTGTGATTCAGAAACTATTAAGCTCACACAAAATGGGAAGGTCACAATTTGTTTCTTAATATTTGTTCCGTCCCGTCTTTGTACAAAATTTCAGAAGAATTGATCGAAGAGTTTTCTTTAAGCAGTATTTTTAGTGACTGTACTTAAAACCTGTGTGCACACTTATGTTAAACTTCGAATTTTATGATGTTAAAACCAAATTTTTAATTACTTTCAACCGTTCATTAAATGGAAAATGACACTTAAATAAAAAATAAAAATGTTCCTTCTATTGTTCGATTGCTGCAAGGATATTTGGAACATTTGCTGCAATCATCATCAATTTGCATTATCGGCCAATTTGCTGCAAGGAGATGCTCTCGTCAGACGAGTGATGGCGGGAATGAGGAGGCGAATGCAACTGTGTATTGAGAGAAACGGAGGACACACCGAAGAAAATGAACAATAAAAGAAACGTTTCGACTGTTTTTTATTTAAGTGGCATTTTCCAATTATTAAGCGGTTGAAAGTTATTAAGAACATGGTTTTAAAATCATAAAATTCGAAGTTTAACAAAAGTGTGCAAACATGTTTTCAGTATTGGTCACTAAAAAATACTGCCTAATGAAAACGGTTCGATCAATTCCTTTGAAATTCAGTGCAGAGATGGAACAAGTGTTAAGCGGCCCATAGACGATCAATATCATTGACTCAAAATATTGATGAGATTTTTTGTTGCCCACAAAGTCAATTAATTGACGATCGTCAATCAAGCCCACAGACGATCAATTAAATTGTCAACATTCATCATTGTCAATTATATTGACAATAAAATTGATCGTCTATGGGCCGCGTAAAGAAGCAAAATGTGATTATTCAATTTTTTTGCAAGTTAAATAGTTTCTGAATTACAGCTCTTGAAATTTGGGTATCTTTTTTTTGGGGCACCCGGTAAAAGACTCTGGATCTCTTTAATTTTTTTTAAAGTGACTTATTATAGTGCACTTGTACGACGACAATGAGTGTATTAATTTTCAGGTGAACTAAAACCAAGACAGCCAGGACCAATTTCTTTCTATCTATTCTTAAAAGCGTGACACGAAACATGTAAACACGCGACGGTCATTCTTAGTAATAGATATGTATGTCCGATGTAATAGATGTATGTTCAGAAGCGTGAAGTTTTTCTTAAATCGGTTTGATTCAATCGAAGAGAACGTTGTGCACTGACATTTTCCCCAAGATCCGAGGATGACCAATTACATGAGAATTCATCCAGAAGAAGAAATTTGCAGCTCTCTTTCCTGAATCATGTTTCACCTAAACATCCATCGCACTGGGTGGCCGATTACCCAGAGACGCGAGCAGAAACCTGTCTTCAACAAAGTTAAATTCGCACCTACAACACAGCTCCAAGTGTCTGTACATCATTCTTTTTACATTATAAACTGCAAATGCAAAGTGATGTCTACATTGAAATATTTGGATTGACATACGTCTATTTTCATTTGCAGTACATACCTCCCGACGGGTGACAATGTACTGTCACTACCTAATCATCGTTCTCCAGGTTTAATCATTTTCAATTTCTCGTAGCGGCTGTCACTGTGTATAGCTTACGGGTTGGCAAAAGTATTAATGAAGGTTTTATAAAGTGGCTGTCACATGTCTACACAATATTCTGCTTGTTCCTTTCTTACTTCCTTAGTTACTTAGTTCCTTAGTTAGTCCGTCCGTTACGATTTCGTTCGAGTTTGCGGCATCACGAAGACCGAATTCCTCAGTGTAACATTAAAAGATGGCCTTCACATGCATTAATAGGTTTGCCATTTTATCAAGATAGGTTCGGCTAAGATAGGTTTGGTTTGGATAGGTTAGGATAGGTTGGGATAGGATAGGTTGGGATATGTTATGTTAGGATAGGTTAGGATATGTTATGTTAGGATATGTAAGGTTAGCATAGGTTAGGTTATGTAGGCGGAATTTTTTCCCAGGTCCGCTTAGCTTAATTAACGATGACATTGTCCGTGGAATTTCCACGGGTCATGCTGGTTATTATTATTACGAAGAACCCAAATATTACGCAACGGATTTAATTGCTCGCGTGAGAATATATGGAGAGTCATGGAGTTAACAACAAACGCTGCCCTGGTAACGGTGTTAAAATTCGGGGACCATTTCGCGTTATAAAAAATATCGCACCAGGTGTGGGGGTGTTGAGCAGGACCTGAAACTAGTCTCCGACTTACAGCCATTTCCTGAACACGTCATCCTTGTAGAAACACATCGCCTCCGTCTCAAGCTGTAGAGTAGACTTTCATTACGCGAATGAGTGGCGCGTTGTTCAGCTTGATGGTGAAACTCAGAGATCAAATTGTGTGCGTCTTGTGAGATCTCGTGGTCATCAGCTCCAGCGATTGTGTCGTGGTGCCGCACAGTCTCAACCTGAAGAGAACGTGACTGTATTGACTAAAAACGAGTTTATCTACGCACTTCACTATCTTTTCATAGCTGTTGATAATGACCTTAACTCAATTCGAAATGTTAGAATTTATTGAAAATGTTTTTAAGATTTGTAGTCTTGACTAGCTTATTCATACTGAAAAGGCTTTATTGATCAAATTTCCTAGCGTGACGGCGTACTGAATTACAGAGCTTGTGAAACTTTACAGCAAAACTGAACCCCTACACCTCGTCCTATGAGAAAATAAAAGAAGAAAATAGCCATATTCAGAGAAGAGAAAGAATATTATCAGGTTCACAATTTTAAGCTGAGTGACAAAGCTTTAGCCCACATAGAAAGCTCTTCTACGTAATTTCCGAAAGAAAAAAAGACTGCACGGGTGAAAGCAATAATATGATACGTAGTTCTATTATTTCATGAATTTCAAATGAACATTAATTCGGCCTTATCGCTTTCCCTAATGTCCGAAATTGTTGTTTCATTTTTCCATTCGCAAATTAACATTCTTGGACTCGTATACTTTGCAATAAAACTCAACCGAAACGTGACTTTAGAGAGCTCCTGCCTATCATAATTACTTGTTTTCTATTAAAATTAAAAACTTACTTTAGAAGGAATTGTAGTCATACCCTCCTTTAGCATAAATTTTATTGGTTAAAATTCGATTATATTGTGACAAAATCTTAATTACAACGTAAATATGAACTAGCGGTGTCTATAGTAAGATTTTTGCCTCGGTTGAAGAATTATTAGTAGTCTTAGAGATGGGAACCAGCATCACACGTCAAATGATAAAAAAAACTCGAACCTCAATAGCTTTTTTGCTATGCAAATTTTGGGAATTTTTTATTTTACAAATTATTCTGAAACGGAAAGCTCACGCGAATTTATGTTTTTTACATTCATAATTTGTATTTTAATTAAAAGATTACTGCAGACGCTCGTACCAACTACGAATTACGACAAATCGCTACGTGCATCAGTGAAGGAGTTAATGAAACATTTATGATTTACACGATGCGTATGCATAACATGATATTTTTCGCTTTACTTGACAGCAACATATTTGCTAGGAGTTTGTTCCCGCGAGAATTTTACGAGTACAGCCCTGCAAGCTGCCTTTCTCTGCGTGGGATGATTGCGATCTTCACTGCCAAGAGACGTTCTCGTCGTGGAGACGTAAAGCAAACAGATGCAATGTTGTGTTAACGTTTTTAATAAGGTTGCGTCGTTTCTCATTTTTTTCAACGCAAGTAATATGAGACTAAACAATTAAATTATTTTCAAATAATCCCAGAGGTATATTACTACCTCCAAAATGGTTTAAAGTGATGTAGCGAACTGAATACTGTAGGATCATTCTTCGACGACGTATACAGAAGTTCAGATGAAAAGCTGCAACAAAAAATGAGGATGCGCTTACGGGTTCAGTGCATGAATATCATTACAAATATGTCAATTAAATTCAAGACTTGTACACAACGCTGCTGCTCTACTAGAGTGTAACAGCATAACATTGCAGACAGAGGCCCGTGTTATAAGTGCGTTCTCTTATTTTTTGTGGTTAGGGACCCTCAAATTGACTTGTAATCTGATATAGTGCGCCCTATGATGGCTGATGCAAACCAAGCAAGGAATTTAATCCCATTTTAAAATCTTTATTAAAATTGTTTAAAGATGGAACGAGAGAGTTAACAAATTATTTTACGTACGAGTAAAATAATTTAACTTATTTCTCAAAGCTTTTCGAAACTAGGAACTTCCTTAACCAGATGAGAAGTGCCTAATCGATAATGAATCGATAACTAGATAGATCACTGACGAGAACAAATAATAAAATGATGTAAGTATCACAGAATTGTAGTAATCAAAACATCACAGCAAAGTCGAATTTTTTTTAATATAAATGGAATTTTCAGTAGGAGTGTAAAAGAATTTGAAGCAAAAGTCGCATAAACTTGCTTTTTATTCGTATCTCATTTATGATAATTTAGTATTCAATGTAAAATTAACTTAGTAATTGA
>JACJUY010001003.1:93453-106394 GCA_014220935.1 Platorchestia sp. MABIK | reverse complement strand
TTATTAGGTGTCACATCGTGATTGTTAGGTGTCAAAACGTGATTGTTAGGTGCCACAACGTGATTGTTAGGTGCCACAACGTGTTTGTTAGGTGCCACAAAGTGATTGTTAGAAGCCTCAAAGTGATTGTTAGGTGCCTCAAAGTGATTGTTAGGTGCCACAACGTGATTGTTAGGTGCCACCAAGTGATTGTTATATAGCTAAACGTTGCGCTAGATTTGTATCGAGCATAAAACTTAAACTCTTATAGTTAATCGAAATGAAAGTTTTTTAAAATTTACCTCAAGGCCACTTGTAATCGCTTTGCACTTATATCACACATGTGAAATCTAACTGCTCACGTCACAAGTTTTTCACGCTCCTCGCACAAATTGATAAAACATTCATCCAACAGTAATGATTCGTCATCTTAACTTTTAACGAATTTAACGCTTAACTTTTCTTCGAAATAAATGGTCTATTGTTTATTATCTTAATCAACGCAATTATCGTATATTATGATCTTGAAACAACGTTAAATTTATTTGAAACTCGTGGTGCCATGGTGACAACGTGATGACGTTATGGTGACACTATGATGACGACAAGGTGATGATATAGTAATGAAATGATGATATTCTAGTGACGGCATGGTGACGACAGGATGACATTAAAGTGACGACACTAGCGCCACATGGAGAGGACTTGATGAAGATTGATATTTAAATTCTTACCCTGACCGGTATAAATATATTGAAGCATTCGTTTTCGTACCGTCAAACTCACTCCTAAATATAAGTGTTAAAATGAGCTCTCACTATCTCGATAGTCGTGGGGGTTTCATTTTCTCATCTTTCGTCGGGCAGCTACTCTAGCTGCTCATTTGAGTGGCTGCAGCTTACATGATGGAGCATTTTCGCAGTGTCTAAGAAGTGTTGACGTGAACCGCCAGTCTGATAAAAACGGTAGCTCAAACAATGACTGATAATCTAATGGTTACAGCAAACTATGAATGGGATTTAATTGCTCCATATTGCTCTAAGGGAATGGGTTAGAAGCATTTCCTTGACCGACGGAATTCGGATGGACACCAGCCGTTGCACATCAGAAGGATGAGCGCAGGCGTTACCGTCGAAGCAACATAGCACGATCGCCAGCGCGGAACATCCGATGTCGTAAGGACTTAAAATACTACCAACGCCTCTGCTATTGCCTTCTTTTCTCGGCATCGTTCAGCCAAAGAAAAGAACATGTCTTCACTCGATTTATGCATTGGCTGATATTGGACGATCATGAATTCTGGCTCGCTCAAGGTTGCTCGATAGCAAACGTGATCGGAAAGAGCCTGATCGCTATTCTCGCCAAGCTATCCTAGCTCACTGCTCTATAAGATGTTACTTTACAGTAACACAAATTATGTTGCCAGAGAAAAATAAAGAGAGCACCGTATGGCTGCTGAGGACTTAAGTTACCTTCAAAGGAGGGGAGGCTGCGGGCTGTCAGAACACGGGCAGCTTAGATGAAGCCCTGCAGCAGCGTTGACAAGGTGGGACGACAGGCTGGACAAATGTCAGCCTTCAAGACCTTTGCAAATTATGTACGAGTGAAATGAAATTCAAATTTGTCCCTTTACGACCAAAGGCATATTCGTTCATTATAATGAAGTAGATGATCTAAAATTGATACAACTACTACGTACGACACGTGGAAAGTTGAAATTGTGATCATTGTCAGCCTGTCGCTGATGTATCGCTAACATTGACTGCTATGTAAATTCTAATCCAGAATGTTCAAATACGGGGAATAGGAACGCACTGCAATCAAATTTCGTGCTTGGAATAGATTTTGAGGAAGAGAAGAGGACTATGATGAAATTTAAGGCTGAAGATAAAAATATCTGAAAATTGAGGCAGCGAAAATGTTTGGTAGTAAAATAATTTTGTTCTAGACCTGAAAGAATTCATTAGCAGCTCAAATAATCAAATCAATGGCGTTGATTTACAAGCTGATGCAAATGATGCGTGAAAAATTCTAGTATGAGCAATAAGAATTACTCAATTAATTTACTCTCAAATGACTGTTTGAGTTGTTATAAGTTTTTGAAATTTAATAATAGATAGCACAGAAAACGTCAAAACGTCTTCAGAAAAAAATGGTCAAAGTTACTGCCACATAGAAAATCTGCATTATGCCAAAATCATAAGGAAAAGATACCTGTCTAAGAACAAGAAAATATGTACGGGTCTAAAGAAGTACTGCATATTTAGTTAAACGGTAAAATTCAACTTCAAATACATTTTAATATAGAAGAACCAGGAATTCTTGCACATGGAATAGCTACCTGCAGGCTCAAATTCTCTAACTAACGAGTGGGAGATGTTACTGCTGTTTCAGTATGTCATTCATCTTACATTCAATGATATCGTACGAGGGCTGCCGAAATCTGCCGCTATACATGCACCGAATCTGACCTAGTTCACCTTACTCTACGTGATTAGATTATTAGTTAGGTTAAGCCTCCCTATCCTCAACAAATGAGATCCAAAGAGAGGAAGGAAGAAGGCACCATTTAGTATGGAGTTAAGAGAACGTGGAATCTATGCAGAAAGGGCATAGAAACAGTAAGATGAGAAAGAAGTTCATGAAACAAGATCAAAGTTGAAGAAGAAAGTAGTAGGTGTTGAAAAAACAGGACAGCAGTGAACCGAAAAAAGTTGGTCCGTAACAAAACAAAAACCTATTCTATTTTAACAAAAAGAAAGCCTACCTACCTTGAGCTCGGGCCCTCACATTGTCTCCCTGGGAGCGCTAATTCCCATAGATACATTAGTTGTATCCCCCTGAGGGGTTCCTCTACGTGAACACATCCCTTAGGATGATGACTGAATTATTGCCACGTAAGCGATCACACACTGATGTCACTTTGAAAGAAGTTTATCGTAATTTTATGTATTTTAACGTGCAATCAATGATGACTTTGTTCTTTTAAGATATTACTAACAACATCTACCGTGTATTCAAATGTCTAAGTGTAGATAAGAGGAATAAAGAAATACTCATATTCGATTAACTAGGCATGTTCGCTTTTCCTTTAAATCACAAAAAAGAATTCAAATCTTCAGTTGCATCCACCTCTCAGTCCGTCGCATGTATAAAAATCCCGTAAGGCAAGATGTAACTCTGTTTTACTTTCTTACAGTGTTGATTCACGCGCTACAGCACAATAAATTCGCCGAGTGTGAGGGGATGATATAGCAAATGAACGTTCAAAAAGGAATTTTTTCAGTTTTCGAAGCGATAAAAGTCAAAATGAGAAACAAACCAAAAGAAAGTCCTTGATGAAGAGATTCTCAAAACAAATTTCCCGAATTTACACAATTATCACAAATGCCTCTTATGTCCAATTGAAAAAGATTGAAAAGGTTTCGAGAAATAGAATGCGTGTTCCTTAAAAACTGCCAGCAGAAAATCATCTGAATTTTGTTTCGTGTTCTAAATCCATGCCTCTGCGACACCTTCAGATACTAGTTTTAGAACGTTTTAGTACAAGTTATGACAAATACGTCATTTGTCATAACGTTAATCGCTGCCATTTGTAGAACCAAGGATGCAAACCTACGTGTAGGAGAGCATGTATCCTTCACGTTGTGTCAATTCCATCGCAACTCGTTAATTTCTACCTTCAATTGCTGAATTCAAAACATAAATGCATCACAGGTATGGACTATGTTCTATATAATTTTCATCTGTTCCAAAATCTTTAAGAAAATCTAAAAGGAAATATGGTAGAAACATTTTCTTGTGCGACGGAATTCGGATGGACAGGACAGAATGGACGGAATTAGGATGAGAACATAGAATAAGTTGTAAACGAGTTAGAATCTCTATAAGATTACAAGCCTAGAAAGATCACGAGGTGGCATTCCCAAATTTCTTTACGTAATGACTTATTACTCTACAACAAAATATTCAAGAACAATTTAACATTTCAAAGTCATTATCATCATTCAAGTATCTAAAATTGAATATTATGTAATACCTATCCTTACATTACATTAATAGTTTGTCTGGAAACTACTATTCTTAATGAACGTTTCTGGATAACTCTACTTTGCTTAGGTAGAGGAGGCCATTGTCGTTACGGTTTCGTTTCAAAACGTTTGAAAACAAAACCTGCTTTGCACAGACCAAGGCATCTGTTTCGTAAATGTCGCCCCTCATAACATAAGTTAAATAGTTTTCACTGTACCCTGGACTCATGGTCTGAATAATATTCCATCAATACTACATAATAAAACACCAGATTTCTCAATAACATTATAAATAAAAACACTTCTGTGTGTAATTTCCCCAATGTAATTACAATGGCAATATTATTGAACACGTTAAATTCGTTGGTCCGTCATGATTAGTTGGGCCGTCTCTCCGTGAGACTCATAAGATGCTTAGTCAGTGAGCAAGAACTAGAATATTTTAATCCCGGTTACTCTATATTAGAACGGATATATTTGTTTGTCAGCCACTGTAAGCGCCGTCCGCTTTTTTTTTTCTCCGTAATTTGAATCATCGAGTTTTACTTAGGTTGGCGATCTGCGTCACGACAATATACTAGGTAAGTGCTGTCTGTGTCTGCGTCTGGCTAAGTTCATTCTGGTTACGGAAGGTGTGGAGGCTGGTTCAATATTCATTATGTTCTGCATAGCTTTCATATTTTATTGATTGGGACCGTGTTTGTGCCATACGTCAGATTTGAATTCGTTTTGCTTCTAAATCTAACATCTATCCATTTTTGTTTCAGCTCTTTATATTATACAAACTATCGAAACCGTTTATTAAATAAAGTAATGTAATGAAGACGCGTATCGAATAAACTCCAAATAAAGATTCTATTCATAATTGCTGCGGCAGTTATATCCACATATGGAAAACTTATTAAAAGAAAATATCGGATCCCATAATTTTTGATGGGCTGTGTACACTAGTTTTCAATAATTGACGACAAACGGTGTACATATCGTATTTTGCCAAATCTCGATTTCGAAAAACATGCAGAAAATTCAAATGCATATAATATCAGTCAACTAAATTATTTGACGTGTACAATAAGAATGAAAACACATTGGTAACAGTAAAAATAGTTACTTTAGCTAGCATACAGAGTAAGGTGGTTCTTGAAAGCTCTGAAAAATACAATTGGCAGTGTGTCCCAGCCCTAATTTACAAAGATTGTTTATACATCATGAATACATAATCCTTATGTCGTGTTAAACAGGTATGTATAAATAATTTAGTTACGGATCATGAACGAGAAATTGTGCGCTGATGATGAAGTTATTGGAAAAAAAGAAGTGTTTCATAATAGTAATGTCATTTGATCTATGTATAAGAATAGAGAAGGAAAACGAGTTGTAAATATATTTGTTACTCCAAGAATCAACTCACATTTTCTGTTAAACAAGTCAATGAGTAAAGCGGCCACGGCTAGCGCCGTTGAGCATTTGCATGGCTTTGAAAACAATTGTGCAATTTTTGATAAATATGTGAACGACTCTTATAGCTTAGTAGAGAAGTTGTACTACTCGTAAAATAAAAACACTGCAGTTGTTCTATTAGGTTCTGATGTTTTGATGTTCATTAATTTATGATCGCGTTTTTAGGCTTGGAGAAGTAAATGCTGTGAAAGCCTATGATGTAGGATGTATTGTAAATTGACTCCTATTTCGTGTTGAAGGTTGGACCATAAGGCAGAAAAGAAGTTGAAAAGGAAAAAACAATGTCATACACACTTTCAAAGTCATCTATTAGAACGCACGGACTTGTTTGATTGGTGGGATTGATCATCAACCCATGATGTTGGAGAAAAATAACTCGCTGATTAGTTTTGTCCATGAAATAATCTGCTAATAATGCATTCATATTAATCTTGAAGCGGTATATTTTCATTGCCATAATTTATTGATGATTTATTTGTTTTGCTGAACGAGTTAGAAAGAATACTATTCTGTGTATTATAAACGTTTTTATATCATTGTACTCTTGAAAAAGAATAATTTTAGTGTACTATAGGTGCCAAATTACAATTAATGTTCGTTATTGATTTTAGGCCTTTCACGGAAATTAAAAATTCTGTTATAAAGAATCACTACAGGAACACATTTAAAAACGTTTTACATGAATGACATTCTACTTGCTGGTGCGTTATTTTTGAAATATAACAATAATTACGCTCAGATAGGAATAACAATATATGGTCGGTTGCTTAGTCACCGCATTGTTGGATGACGCCCACTTTACTGGCGGTACATGCCCGCTTCTTGGCGAAAAAACTAACAGCCTTGGTTTGGGTAAGGTAAGGTAAGCTATTTTAGGTTGATTTATGTCATTTTAGGTTAGTTTATTTAACTAACCTAATATAACTTTTCCTAACCTCACCCATCCTTAGGATAATACCGTATTACAGCATATTTACGTGTCTGTTTCTTCACTTTTATATACGACGTTCTTATAACTTCAAAGTTGAATGACTCAAAAATAACACGCCAGCAAGCAGAATGTCATTCATATAAACATTTTTAAATGTGTCCCTTTAGTGATTCTTTGGAACGGAATTTTTAATTTCCGTGAAAGGCTTAAAATCAACATTGACCCAATTAACTACTACTCGTCCTACTCACTGATGTTTCCTGGATGAACAACAAGTTTTGAGTTTCTCATATGTAGAAAGTTTTTCAGCGTAGCTAAGTGTATAAGAAAGTAACGGTTTGCTCAATTTCTGGATTCTTAATAGATCATGGCATTGTGAATGCACCTGTCATATTACTTTTTTTTACAACATGATAAGATACAAGCTACTGGGATAGGTCCTTGTTGGGAGGTGAAGAGAAGCATTGATTGTACTTTTGAACACATCCAATAGTTATTAGTGTAGAATAAAAATGGAGCAGCATTTAAGGGGAATATATCCAGATTTATAAATTTCCTATTTAATTTTAAGCAGCTTGCACAACAAGAGTGCAACTTAAAGGCTTAATATGCTAGGCATGTGTAGGTGAATGATGATTGATGAAGATGAAAATTTATGCATCTATAAAAATTTACATAAGATAAACATCCAGATGATATCTAGAAGTTTTCATCCATGAAAAATGTAACAATTGTAATTAAAATCTTTATTACTGTGGGAGGAAAAAGGTGATGTAAAATCAGCATGCTCATCTGTACTTCTGTTCTGTGACTGGCATTTGTTGAGGACAACACACTAATCGATTTTCAAATTTTTGTTACTTGTGTAATGTTAATTACGTCAAAATGAAAATTTTTTCTTCTATGCACTTTTCATCCCAAGTTAGGATTTAACAAGTTATAGCGGTAGGTTAATTACCGCAATTCTAGTTTTTTAAGCGGTCAAAATTGTAACACTTCAATAGAATCTCTGTACCACCGGCTCTAATGCGTGCTATTGATTGTTAGGTTAGGTTACATTAAGCTAAGTTAGATTAGTTGAGTTACGTTCGTCATTGCTATAACTCGTTAAATATTCATTTATGACGGAAAGTGCATAGAAGAAAAGTTGTTCATTTTGA
Organism: Platorchestia sp. MABIK; assembly: GCA_014220935.1. Lineage (NCBI taxonomy): Eukaryota > Metazoa > Arthropoda > Malacostraca > Amphipoda > Talitridae > Platorchestia > Platorchestia sp. MABIK. Next base: position 98,832 of record JACJUY010001003.1, on the reverse strand, counting down.
GCTTATCACCATAATACTACCATCAAAAAATTTGAAAACTGATTAGTGTGTTGTCCTGAATATTTCACATCATTTTATCAAATAATGTAACTTATGATATGAAAGTTTTTTTCTTCATTAATTGTGATAAAAATCATGGTATTTGTGAAGGAGAGGAAAATAGTTGATTCCCCAATTTTTGGTGCTTGATTATTGGTAATTAGATCAAAATAAACAATTTTTCTTTCATGCACGTTCCTTTGCAAATAAGTATTTAACGAGTAAGAGCTATAGCTTACCTACCGCATTTCTATTCTTTGAAGCGCGGGAAAAATTGGTTTGAGGGGAGGCCCCTTAATGGGCTCTCCTTTCCAACGGTTGTGATGCGCTTGAATGATCATTATGGTAGGTTCAGTTACATTATATTACGTCACCGCCATAACTCGTTAAATACTCATTTGTGACGGAAAGTGCATGAAAGAAAAATTGGTTATTTTGATCTAATTACCTATATTCAAGCACGAGTAATAGGAAAATTGATTATTGTCCTTTCCTTCACTTCTACCAAAATCACTGATTTTTTGTTAGATTGAATTTCTCTGCATTCAATCTAATTGGAAATGAATTTGATAATAATTTATCCAAAGAGGAATTTCTAAGTAACAAACAAACTAAGGAAACATAGGTTATCTTTCATGATTTTCATTTTTTATTTATGGGCTATTCAAAATGATTGAGCTCAAATAGATATTGAAATTAATCAATTGACATTTACAGCACTAGTGTCAGCTTTGTTTTTTAAACTTGGGTAAATCGACTGGAAACCATGAAGAGAACCTTGTGAATGAAAATTAAAGTTAAGGATCAATTCCCATTGTTAAATTTAATTTCAATGGGATTTTTGTTCAGCAATAATAAAACCCTTGAATTTCGATATTCTGATTTATATTGAGTTAGTCATTATTAATTTAAAATTTTGAGAATGCTAATGCCTGCTTGTCTGTTTCTCCTCTTGTCAAGCAACAGTGATGCCACTAACCTGAAATAAATGGAGTCCTCAGTAGTACCTCTGTATATTGTGATATTTTGATTCAAAATTTTGAGAGAATTTAGAGTTACATTATTTTTGTTTTACATGATCCTTGCTGTCATGGATGTTAAGTAGGTACGATAATCATTTGTATGAAGCATGTCCAAAGAAAAATAAGTGTAATATTTTGCAAATTTTGGATCTGCATTATTTTCTCTTTAGGAGTAATAATGTTCAGAATTCATGTTGCCTGTTTTCACTCAAAGGAAAATATAATCTTCCTAATTATTGGCAATAGTAAATGTGTTGTCATAGTAAAAAATGAACCCCAAACTGTGCTCTACACTTAAGGTATGCATTAGCACAAAGATCAGTTCTTACATCTGATCATTTTTGAGTTATGTCACTGAAGACCAATAAAATGTTGTGAAGATTGGAATATCAAAGCCATCCAATCAGCTTAAGTATTAGATGTTCATTGCTCAGTTTTCCGTACTCTGGTTTTATTGCCTTTTTTGTTGAAATAAAATTATAGGGCTTCTAATTTACCAAATGGTTCAATCCAAAATGGCACTTGTGATGGCTCCTGGGCAGAGTCAAGCACAAATAAAAAATGAAACAGATGTTAAGTGTTGACTTCACACTCATTTATAAGGTGCAAAATTTTTGAAATTTGAACAACTAGAATAGATTTCACTTCAAAACAAGAAAGATGACCTACCCTAAGAATCTGTTCTGGAGGATATAAGCTGGTCTTCAGTGTTTGTTGTAAGTGACCTTCAGCATGTTATTTTTTGGGTGGATCATTTTGATAGAGTATTTTCACTTGGTTGATTTGTTGTTTAATTTTTCTATTAGGCAATTTTCCAGCTTACATTACTGAACTGCATCCCGTGTTCACCTGCTCTGCTGACTGTGTAGTAGAAATTTCCATACAGCACCATGTCAAGTGGTGGGCAATACAGGCCACGCAGGGGTAGGGGCAGGGGAGGCTTCCGCAACAATCCTCCAGAAAATCGAGAGAAGTATTTGCCCTCTACTCTTAGTGAAGAGACAGTTGTCATTGACTGGGATGCAAAGGTAATTTGTGCAGAAAATATAAAAATAATTCACTTTAGGCTTATTTTGAACAGATGGATGTCTATGTTTCTGTTGCATGGAAAAGAAAAGATAACAGTTTATTTCCAATAATGTTGAAACGTGAAATGTTTAGCATTGATTTTTAGAATATTTCTGTGGAGGGTCTCTGCTTATCAGTGATTTGTTTTTGAATTTTGAATCTGTCAATGTATATAACATCAACAAGTTGAACCATGTTGTTTGGCTTAAAGCTGTACTAGAACTTTATTGCCTATCATTCGTACACGACCTACTTCCATTTTAGATATTGAATTACATTCAAGTTATTAATTATAAATCAATCCCTAAAATGTATTTTTATGGTCTATCATTTGTCCTTAATTAGCACTCCCAGTGGGAAAATGTGTGAGGGCTTGAGCTGAGAGTTAGGTTGGCCTTTTTGTTGAAATAAAGTATTTTGTTTGCTTTGTTAAGGACCACTTATTTTGGTTCACTGNCTTCTTCTCTTTGATATGCTCTTTTTTTTTTTTATTGGTTAGAGAGGCTTAAACTAACACATTATCTAATCTAGTGATTTGTCCTTCTGAATTGTTCACGATGATTATGGTTGGCCTGAATTGAATGTATAGCTGGAACTCATATAATTCATTGTTGACATTCTACAAAATATTACCATTTTAATGAGCAGCCTGCTCTCTTTGTGTGCAGCGCAATGAGTGGGAAAATGAAAAGCAGGCAACTTTTGGGGGTTTACCTCCAGTAAAGAAAATATTCTACAAAGAAGATCCCAATGTGGCCAAGCTTACCAGCGAGGAGGTTGCCAAAATAAGGTGAGCAGATAATTAACAATTTTATAAGGCTAACTTTTTCTAATTTGCAGGGTTTTCCATGGTATTGGATACACGGTTCTTTTTGCATGTCTTTCCATGAGGAATTTAGTATGTTTTCCTTGATTTTAGCATGGAAAATTTCCTAGTATTAATTACGTTTCCGCATGCATTGTTGTTGAGCTCTCATTTTACGATTTACAAGTTCAAACCACTCTAAAAATTTCCAAATATGCTGCTACTGCCATGCCTAATTCGCGAGCAATGCTGTTTGAACCATGTCTATGGCGTCTGCTAGACGAGCATTAAAATCACTCCAATATTAAAAAAAAATGCTGCTGCAGTTATGCTGCGTTCACGAGCAATGCCGTTTGTGACCTACCAGTGATTTTGGCGCCTGCTAGACAAGCATTTATAACGCGTACGTGTGTGCCCTGAGCAGGCACGAGAACCGCAAGATCAGCGTGTCGTACAAGGACAAGGAAGTGTGTACAGATGCCCCCAACCCCGTGCGCACATTTCGCGAGGCGTGGCAACACTTCCCCGACCTGCTGGAGCTGCTGGTGCACAGATACGAGAAGCCCTCGCCCATACAGATGCAGCTCTGGCCGGTCCTGCTCATGGGGCGCGACGCTGTCGGCATCGCACAGACCGGCACTGGTGACTATTGTGCTTCGGAGTGTGGCGCTTGTCTCGTTTGTTGAGGGACGCAATTCGCTAATGTTCGTGTTGTCAATGACGTACTTCTATTTGAGAAAATATCTGCGTACACTAATGCAGTTTACTTTTATCTAGGCAGTGACTACTGCGCTGAGCACAGCTTCAGTGTTATCCTGCAGCTGTACTCAACACTTAATGTTGATGGGGAGTAGGTACTGATTGGTTCTACTAATAGCGTGAGGTCTATCGCCATATACCGCCTCCCCAGGTGCAGTTTGAGATGTACAAATTGTTTATCGATAAATTAAATGTATGGAAATAAGTAATATCCATTAGTAACCTAACCTCACGCTATAGTACTAGCTAGAGTTCGATCTCGTGCTGTAGTGTGGTAGACCTCACGCTATAGCAGCACCATACTGATGAGTGTATGTCTTGTTGTTCTGATAGTTTGATATCATAAGCATACCTAAAGATGATTACAACTAATGTCCACTTCGGCCGAGAAGACACACATTCGTAATAATTTATTTCAGATTTCATTTCGCTGTTTTGTTTGAGGTTACAGTTTAGTTTGCTTCTTCTTCCCCATGCCTTTCTCTTTACCTGCACTTCTCATGAGGCATAGGATAAACAATAGGCTTATGTTAGTTAGGTTTGTCTATCCCATGCTATGGGCACTAGCGCCTACGGGGGAGATACTGTTGGGTCACCTCACCTATAGATTGGCTTTGGTGATTTCAATCTTTCATCCCCACTTTGCTTCTTTCAGTTTTTATTTATCCTTCTCTACCTCAGTACTATCTTTCTCTTCTTTTCAAACTTGCTGTTTCTGTGCGTTAGGTATCCTTTGGGAACACACTGTGCAAACATTCCCCATTTTATACAGTCCATACCATAGGATCGCTTCTTCTCGCTCCCTTGAGATCGCTTTTGTCGTGGGGAGTCTTAGATTATTATGACAATGATAATTTTATATCTCCTAAGTTCACGAAACTCGTGTCCCCTAAACTTTATGGTACATAGTCGTACAAGGTTTGTTAGGATCTAGAACCTTGCGCAGTATCGTCATTTAATTTATCTATGAACTCGAACCGAGCTTTGAAATTTTCCTTAAATTTCAGTAACAAATCAACATTTCTTGCCTTCATGGAGTGAAGATTAGGTAAAACTCCTTTTCCTGCAAAAAATAGCCAAGCTTTTAGGATAAGAGAGGCTAAATGTTTCACAATGTGCAAGGATGTTAATACACGATAATCTAACAATCTTTTTATGATGTTAAGAGCATGTAAACGCAATGCTCCAATGTTGAGAGCGCATAGACGCAATGCTCCAATGTTGAGAGCGCATAGACGTAATGCTCCACAGCTCCAATGTTGAGAGCGCATAGACGCAATGCTCCAATGTTGAGAGCGCATAGACGCAATGCTCCAATGTTGAGAGCGCATAGACGCAATGCTCCAATGTTGAGAGCGCATAGACGTAATGCTCCAATGTTGAGAGCGCATAGACACAATGCTCCAATGTTGAGATTGAGAGCACGTATACGCAATGCTCTTATCTGAGAGCGCACAAACTGAGCAGGCAAGACCCTGGCGTTCCTGCTGCCTGGGCTGGTGAACATCCAGCGCCAAGACCCGGAGCCTCGGGAGTTCATGGGCCCTCGCATGGTGGTGCTCGCCCCCACCCGGGAGCTCGCCATACAGATACATGACGAGGTCAACAAACTCAACTACGACAAGATAAAGAGGTCAGTTACATTCCATCGTCTACTTATCATTTTGCCATAGATATGATAGCCAA
>JACJUY010001003.1:61930-88098 GCA_014220935.1 Platorchestia sp. MABIK | reverse complement strand
TCTACATTTGACTTTAAATGTGAATTGAGTATGAAACTTCAGTTCAACCAATCGCGGTCAGAGTGTTAAGAGTGGGAAGTTTATAACTATGATGGTGATGATGTTGCCGCGGCGGTCAGCGTGTGCATCTATGGCAAGGCGGACCGGCAGAAGCAGCTGGAGGGCCTGAGCTCGGGCGCGAGCGTGGTGGTGGCCACACCTGGGCGCCTCGACGACCTGCTCAGGGCGAAGCAGGTGGACCTGCGCCGCGTTTCCTACGTTGTCTTCGATGAGGCAGACAGGATGCTCGACATGGGCTTCATGCACAACCTCACCTACATCATCACTGGCATCAGGCCTGACAGGCAGTTCGTTATGACCAGGTAGGACAATTTAACAACACAAGCAATTAGGTCAAGTCTGAATCATTGTTGCTTTTCAGTCGAATTTTAGCCCCGCTCAACCTTATTTCTTTAGTCCATATCTTCAACCATCGTAGCCTATTTTATTTCTGACCGAAATCACCAAGCACTAGACAGCTAAGTTAGCAAGAATTACTTTGTATGTGCTGGAAAAAAAAGTGTTAATTCAGTGTTGCTCCGAGGTATTCGTATCGAGTATAACGAATAATTATGATATATTCCAACCCGTACTGTATGAGATGAACGTTCTGGCTTATGCGTAATACGTGTGTTTAAGAAGAATGCAGTTAAAACAAATTACATTACTCTGTTCGAGCATATAAGCAACAGCAGACCATTGAGGAGTAGGGGGTGGGGGAGTTGTAGGATGGGCTATAGGGTTAAGCTTGTCTATTGTATGGGGACTGGCGCCCGCAGGGCCCTGAGAGAGATTTAGCCATGGTATCTATGGAAATTAGCGCTCCCTGGGGGGAAGTCGTGAGATGCTGAGTGGAATGTTAATTATTTTTGTAAGAATAAGATGGGTTCTTTGTTATGTAGAGGTTTTATCTTACCGGTTTACTGCTTATTTTTCCATCCCCTTTTGATTTTTTCAACTTTTACCTTGTTTCATGTATTTCTTTCTCAACTTGCTGTTCCTATGCGCTTGGAATTTTGTGTGGAAATACATCTTGTGCATGGCTTCTTCGTTGCTTCAATTCCATTCTGAATGACACCTTCCTCCCATGCTCTCTTGGGTGCACCTTTTTGTGGTTAAGGATGCCTAATCCAATTTGAAACCTAAATTAAATGTAGGCATTCGGGACTTGAGTCTTTCGTGCCCTCTTTACATGTTTCAGTTTCAGGTCTTTTTCAAATCTCTTCTTTGTGTTTTCTTTCTTTTTCTTCTAAACTTGCTGTTTCTACACGCAAGGTATCTTGCGTGCAAACATTCCTTGAAGGCAAATTCCCCCCGCTTTCTAGAGTCCATTCTGAATGGCCCCCTCTCTTTGCCCTCTTGAGATCGCCTTTGCTGTGGCTAGGAAGTCTGAGACTCACTTATGTAATGATGAGCAAAAGTAGAATGTTTTTGGGAAGGAGAGCAGTTCCTACCATTCGTGTTTAAACTCACCGAGGATGATCTCTTTAGTTTTGCATTGTCATCTGTAGCTTTTGCTGTAAGTCCAGGCTCTTGTGGAGCTTATTCAGCGCAAAACCTGAGTATGTTTGTGTGAAATTACTTTGTTCATGATTTTTGTGGAGCAAATAGTTCATTCGTGGTATTTACACACGAGTTTCCAGTGCCACTTGGAACAACGACATACACTACATTGCCAAGAGTTACCTGCTCAACGAAATCCTGGTGCGGGTGGGAGAGCGCGAGCTTGAGGCCACCTACACCGTCTCCCAGGAGGTGGTCGTGTGCGAGGAGCATGAGAAGTTCGACAAGGTGAAGTTTCTTAACAACAGTGTTTGGGTTATGGAAGTGAGGCAAAGCTATTATGGTGCGATATAGGTTATTTCTCTAGAGGCCAAATTCAAAGCAAAAATCGATCATAATGAGATTACTCGATTGTATTTTAGAAGAGAGGAACTGTTTGGCATTTTGTGGTGAGGTAGTGAGATTTCACTGGGATGCTGGGAGTTCCTAAATGTTCAACTCTGAAGGAAACTGTGCTTAAAATTTAAAAGCTTGGAGGTAAATGTTTTTGAGCGTCAAGAAATTTCCGTTAAAGGTAATTTCTTCGTATCAAGTATTGACGAATGCAGCACGATGGATGTTTCAATTAATCGTGGAGCGACCGTCTAGTGGAAATCGATAGACACAAGTAGCCTGCAATAGTGTGTTCAGTTCAAGACACAATGAGATATTAAGAGGGACACCCAAAAAAGATACAAGCAGCCTCTAATAGTTTGTTCTGTTATTTGTTCGCAGGTTTTATCATTTGAGGTAAACATAATTTAGAGATACATTTCTAAGATGCTGTAGTTTCATGTTAAGAGAGGGTGTTAAGATATTCAGCCCCGTTCATTGGGTAGGTACGATTTTTCTACGTCATTCCTGGGGGAGATACAACTATTGTAACTATGGAAATTAGCACTCCCAAGGTGAAAATGTGTGAGGGCTGAGCTGAGAGTTGGGTAGGCCTTCTTTTTGCTCGAATGAAATGTTACTTTTCATTGTGTTGCGGACCATTTTTTTTTGGTTCACTGTTGTCCTGTCTTTCAGCACCTACTATTTTTTTCTTCAACTATTTCTGGTTTCATAAATTTCTTTCGCAACTTACTGTTTCTATGCCCCTTCTGCATAGATTCCGCGTTCCCTTATCTCCATACTAAATGATGCTTTTTTCTTCTCTTTGGAACACATTTTTTTATTTTTCGGTTAGGGAGGCTTGGAGTAACATCTAATATTTTTCTACGTTATATTGTTTTTGGTGAAGTTTTGTGCATGTTACTTTAGTTTACCCCATGATGACTACAAAGAAACAAATGCAGCTGTATCATTTTATTATGAAAATCCATTTTTTAAAAATCGCGTACTGATGGCAATAATTTGTTCCTTTCATTTTTTAGCTTGATAACAGCTTTTATCAATTCCTCCTGAAGGAACGAATTCCTTGCTAATGTCTTATTGAATATATGTAGGATTGTGGTTGGAAATCTTTCCTTCATCCAGGGAAATCTTCATTTTCTTGTATCGCGTCATTGCACCGTTTAAGTAAAAATTGTTGAACACAATCGGCAACAGCGCGTTAGCTTGCATTGATTTTTGAGCTCCTGCTAATTAAGCTAATTACTGCTCGCCGTCCACTGTTTTCACAATATTTTTCCACTGTTATTTCCAAGCGCTTTCCTGCACCCACGTGCATTGCTGTACATCTTCTTAAGGAGCTTCCAATCGGAGTTCTACACCGCGTTCTGTAACTTCAAATACGACGTCATCAACGCATTGTAACTGATTATTGATTAGTTCACCGCACTACAGAGCTAATAGCCTTGTTCAGTAAGTGTTGATTTTCTCGCTAGTGGGAGCAGTTTGGCTTAACACACTCGGGAACTGATTCGGAAGAAGCTATGTACAGCTTCAACGTGTCCCACGTCTTTAAATTATCATCGCCAGCTTCTCTTTAGGAGGGAGATGTGATGTGATTTGTTCACTACCACCATTGGAGTCGAGCGTTATTTGTTACGTGTGCAGCTGATGGAGTTTCTGAAGGGCTGCACGGGCCAGGACAAGGGGCTCGTGTTCGTCAACAAGCGCCTCATGTGTGACCCACTCTGCTCGAAAATCCTCGAGCAGTACGACTACAAGTTCAACGACGACACCCGTATGTTTCCCTGAGTACAGCGTTTATTTTCATATCTTACTGTGAAAAGGCGGCACTTAAAAAGCAGCAAATTATATTGAAAATACAGCTGGAACATTTTTTGCTTTTAACAATGTACAAGAGTTTCATTAACAGCTAACATTTGCTTTGATAATAGCAGTCCTACATCTTGAAAAGATTTGGAATTCCAATATGATAAATCAATTCTAATACAGACTTGTGAGAATGGGTGGTATTATCAACCTGCATATATTTATAGCGTGGCTGCTATTTATGTAGCGTAATAGCTATTAATTTGTCCTTTTTTGGATGATTTGACATCGCTCAGCTTGTATTATACTTACTAGGTGGGTATGGTTAAGTATCCTTCCTTGTGAATTGACGCGTTGCTGATGACTCAGTAGTTAGATTCGAGTTCAATTAGTACACCACCTTTTTTTTAGTGTTTGTCTACTGTCGGTTACATTGTTAAATCTATCAAAAGAGGGAATTTGAGAAATCGTTCGCACATTTTGACCGACATATTTAAATCTGTTGAAGGCTGGTATCTGAACTTGGTTGATTCATTGGCGAAAGTTCTCTTTGTGTATCGATTGGAGTTGAGAACAACGTTAATCCATTGCAAACATTTCAACCTAGTTATTCTCTTGAAAATCGTGAGCATGTTTATGCAATGCGTGATAAGATTGTGATCCCTGGTGCTGACTCTTGGGGCTATTCAATAAATGAATGAAAATGTAAATGAGTAATTAAGCGGGTAAGAAAATGATTACTGCTACTCATGTGATGTGGTGGGGCAGTGGTGCCCGAGACGCTGTACGGCACCATGGAGCAGGAGGCACGAGAGGCGGCGCTGGACGCGTTCAGGAGGAGTGCCTGCAAGCTGCTCATCTGCACCGACGTGGCCGCTCGCGGGCTGGACGTCATCGACGCCACGTGAGCCAACTCTTGCCAGTCTCTCGTGTTCATTCTCTGGCCAATGTGCAGCTCGAGCGTCCGTACTCACCAGAGTCCTGAGCTAGTGATGTAGGATGGCGTTTGAGGTTCTCTCAGTTACGTTTAGTTCCAAAAATTCTGTTTTTGATGATATTTTCTTACAGGTATCATTTCCTGTTTGATACCCTTAATTTTGATCTGAACATAGTTGAAGTTTAATTGTTTCTATATTATCTAACGTGCTGATTATAGTATTTCATTTGCCTTAATTGAGCTCTTGAAGAATACATCTTTTAGTCTTTCTAACCTAGTTATTTTGAAACTTTTTCAAGGGACTCTGACAATTCCATATTAATTGTTACAATTTTTATTTAACTTCTTTAACTTTAACTTCTTTTTTATTTAACTTCTTGAGTATGTAGAAACCATTTCTTTATTCGCTTCAGGAGTTTACTCGAATACATTGGTTCTATGTCGCATTACAGAGGATTTCTTTTTCCTCTCAGTCAAAATTTTACTTTAAACGCCTCTGCTGAATTTAGTTGTCTGGCCGTGTGAAGTTTCCGAGAATTGGTTCTCCCAGGGGAACGGTGGGTGTTCCCGTGCTGAAAGTTAGCTGGGCCTTCAATTCTTTAGAATAGAATAGGTTTCTTATCTTGTTACAGATCATCTTTTTTTGGTTCTGTACTGTGTTGTTATTTAGCACCTTTTACTTTTTCCTTCAACTGATATCTTGTTTTATGTGCTTCTTTCAATCTTGCTGTTTCTATGCGTAGAGTGTATGGAAACACTGTGCATAGATTCCCCGTCTCTAATTTTCACATTAAATCGTGCTTTCATTTTTCCTCATTTCGGAACACCTTTGTGATCTTTTTGTTGATTCTTGTGTCAAGGACGCTCAAACTGTTTTATTTTAATTTTTAATTTTTGTCATAAATGGTTTACGACCCTCGGGGAATAAAATTATTGTATCAGGGAGAGTAAGCACTATAAGAAGGGAAACGTGAAGTCCCGAGCTAAAAGTTTGGTAGGCCTTTTATTGAAATAGAAAGTTTTTTTTATTTCGTTTCGGATTGTCTTTTTTTTTTAATTTACTGCTGTCCTGTTTTCGGCACCTACAACTTTCTTTTTCAACTTTTGTCTTGTTTCATGACCTTCTTCTTCAAACTTGTGCATAGATTCCGCTTTCCCCTGAGTCCATACTAAATGGTGCCTTCCTCCTTCCTCTCTTCGGAACGCTTTCATTGGGTTAGGGAGGCTCATACTTGATTATCTCATTCAATCTACATGGTTTACGTATGATAATTTGATTTAAACATGATTTTACTATCAGATTTAGCCTCGGTCTTTGGTAGCAGTTTCATGATCAAATTAGAAAGACTTGCTTCATGGTTACATGAAGCTGAGTGATGCGGCACTTCGCAAGCTCCTGCCACCGCAGGTTTGTGATCAACTACGACCTGCCGCGCAACCTGGAGGAGTACGTGCACCGCTCGGGTCGCACGGGGCGCGCTGGCAGGACCGGTCGCGTCCTCACCTTCGTTTGCTGGAAGGACCGCTGCCTCGTGCAGCCCTTCATCGATATCCTTACGCGGTCCAATGTGGTGAGTCCCCCGCTTATTGGATCGTCGTTCTTGAATACAATCTTTCTTTGCAACTCTTTTTTTTTTGTGCAAAGGGTCATTGGTGTCTTGTCGCGTTAACGCGGATTTCAAAATTCATTTCTAGAGGCTGCTCGAGTGTTTTTGGTTTTGAATTTGTATCCCATCGAATGTTTTTGAATTCCATGATGATCGTCGGGTTTTTCCTTTTTCTGATGTTCATGACAACCTGATCAGCGTTCCTATCTCATAATGGGGGTTGTAATGACGGCTCAATGAGCGCAAAAATTTCAAAGGGACGAGGTTTATGTTGAGATATGTAGGTAAAATATTGATCTTGAGAAAAAGTTAATCATGTCCATCGTTCGAGAAGTCGTCGAAAACCGAACAGTACTGGCTAATCTGAAGCTGGCTAAGGGGAGCGCATGTCACTGGAACCGGATGAGTAGTATTGTACTGTGCCCGCTCCCACACACTGACTGATGAAGAGCGAGATTGAGGAAGATGGTCAAGTGAAGGGTGGGGCGCTAATCGTGGATAGAGTCGGGCTTTAATTATTCAAGAGTTCATGGCTTGCATCCCTCCCCAACCGGTCGCAACCTTGTCCCGCTTATTTCAGTGCTTAACACGTTCCCCGCGTTTTGGGCCATATGTGTACCAGTCGGTAAAATTGCTCATTCACGCACCGGTATAAATGAATGACATTTCATCTGTTCGTCGACCTTTTTATAAAGAACACCAGGTGAAACGTCTCGCGCATGAGTGTTCTTCATATTTCTTAGAAAGGATTAAAATGTATTCGAGCACTAAAGTCGATCTCTCTATTCTGCTACTTACAACCTAACCAAACCAACCGTTCACAACCGCGGATACGCGGTGAAGGTGTAAAGTTTCAAGGCCATCCTCGTACGCCATTGCTGGGTAGTTCACCAGTCTTGTGTTTCACTTGCTCAACGCTTCCCTCCAGTTATATCTTTAACACGTTGACTCCGAAGTGGCACATATGTGTACCACTAGGTAAATTGCTCATTTACGTACCGGAATATGCAAATAACATTTCAACTATTTTGCTACCTTTTCCGAAATAAATTTTAAAGCAAAAGGCAGCACATTTTGGTTCAAGTGTTTTCTTCACACTTTTCAAAAAGGTTAAAAATGTGTTAAAGCAGAAAGGCCGGTTTTTCAAAACGACTTCTAGCCTAACCAAACTGACCGTAAGCAACCGCACAATCGGAGTCAACGTGTTAATGGCTTTACCTTTAACATACCTTAATTCAGTTCGACTTATTTACTCTTTTCCAATAACTTCTCTAATTATTCACTTGGGAACAATTGCAATTTATTTGAAAAAGTGATGTTATAGATCATTTTATAGGTTTAAACCACCAATGCATTATATCTTTAAGTATATATTCTTATTGATTCCTTCATCATTTATATTCCTTCAACTGGCGTTTACTTCTAGCGAACTCTTCATGTTCCCCTCCTCTCTGATCTTTCGCCACAAGTTAGAAATGATAGAATCAATATCAACTGATCCAGCTCCGTAACATTTCTGTGTCCACATCTAATTTCTTCGTGACAGGGTAGGCTATGTATTCATTTGACATCAGCTTTTATACAAAAAATTTTCCTTCGTGAGTCAGTTGAGTTTTAATTTCCTTTATTTGGCTAGTGAATACATCCAGCGTGCTGTAGAGAATGTAGTTTTACGTAAGCAAATTACACTTGCGGGCATCTAGACCAGCTGCTCATTAGCTTAGCCACAAACGATTGACAGGCGTCCGAGTTGATGGTAGTGTTTATTTCAGCCCGTGTCTGCGGAGCTCAACCGCCTGGCCGTCCATGGTAATCGCATCAACGCTCGCAAAGAAAATGAAAGAGGAGGTTTTCGTCGAGGTAGAAGCTCGTATGCTGGGGGAAGTACTAGTACTTCTTATCAGCAGAGAGGCTTGCAGAAAGACGGTAACTTCATGGAGCTGAATCGAAATACAGTTCCCTGCAACGAGCAAGACTGGTTCGATTCTTCTCGAGAAACTGTGAACACAACTCCTCGTCCTCAAAATTTTGAAGACTTGAGAGCCGTGACCGATACTGCAATGTCTACGGGAACTGTCACGCGCTCAAGCGACCACGTAAACAGTTTTGGACGTGAGGAGTCTACAGAGTCCGAACTCGTAGCTCCCCGAACTAGCTGTGGTGCCAGTGGCTACAGCCGTCCTCCACGAAATACTGGTGCTACTTTTGACAATCGGTATAGTAGAGGTTTTTCTGGTAGTGATAACGAACTAATAAGTGAGAAGGATTCCAGATATAGAGGGGACCGCGCTTCCCAGTGCGGTTACCGAAAGCCCGAGAGCAATCCAGTCCACCTGCGCAACCTTGAAAGTCCTTGTAAGCTGGTTAATGTAACCCGAGAATTAGAAAACGTCAGCCTCCAGACACCAGTCAATGAAAACAAAATTAGGGAATAAAATTTTTCATCGCACATGATAGTTTCGCTTGTGTAGCGCACGTATCTTACGGACTACTTCTTTCTTAGCAATTCTTTTGCTCGCTGGAGCCGACTAGATTAATTGATTTTTATTTCCTTGCTTCTTGAGTTATTTCAGTAGTTAGTGAGTTTTCAGGTCCGTTCTCTCTTTCAGTTTTTAGGACGAGACGCTTTTCTTTGTATAGAAACATTCTTTATTTCATATATTTTTGTTTACGGAAGCATTCATTTGCCTGCCGCTGACTTTCTACTCATTTGAGTTATTATTTAGTATCCCGGTATGTGGTACATTCGAGCTTGTTCGATTCCTTAACTGATTCCACTTCGTAATTTGCATGGCGTCAGTTGGACGTAATGGAAGAGTCAATTTTGATGCTTTGTTTCTCTAGATATCTCTTGCTTAACATACCAATCATTCCAAGATTGTGATATTACTTGCTCCTAGTAAATGTGATGTTTGATCCGTCGTTTTTATCCTGGCTGATTTATTCACTAGCCTCACTGAACTGTTGCACAATAGAGTGGTCACCCTGGCCATGTGCTTGAGGGCGCGTGCCTCTCACAAGAAGGGTCGTCGTTCGAGTCCGCCTGGTCTGGTAGTTCTCACCATTGGGAAAGGGATATATTAGCCGTACGAAATTTGAAAACTAATGTAGAAAATGAAATGTATCACACTTGGTTGTAACAAAATATCCGTTTATCAACGTTGTGGATTCGAGATTTTCGTCGAAAGAACTTGATTGATCTGCTTTGAATTATCGGCACAGTTCTAGTTCGCGTGGACCAAATGCAATCTCATTTTAGTGTACCAACCGTAGACCAGACGCTGCGACTGTTCCTTGCGTTAACGAGCCACTATCGTGAAAGCAGTAAATGGCAGCACTTATTCCATCTTGAGGCAACGCACTCTGTAAGAATGCGAAGATTTGGATGAAGATGACTTTCAAAAACGGTACTGTATTATTGTTGTTGATGTAGGGGATGTGAGACACTTTGGTAATATCCTGAGCTTTCCGCTGCTGATCCAGTAGCATGAGTGAAGAATTATGTTTTAAAGCTAGGAAAATGTTCTTTTTAAATTTTTCTTTCTTCTGGAAGATCTGTGTGGCACTTCGAGTGATGATTGTTTTTTCAAGAAAATCCTCTTCAAATGTGGTGAGCGCATGAAATAAATTTTAAAATTAAATGAGCTTCAACGCACGTGCATTGACGTTTGCGAGCGTAGGAGATAAACAGTTAGGTCGATGCTACCAGCTATCACCGTATGAAATTCTTCTGATGTAGGCGAGGGGATTTTCGTTTTCCGCGCTAATAAGTCCGTTATGGTTGTGATGGTGTTAGAAGTAGTTATGACATGATGTTGAGAATGTCTGAAATTAATTGTAGAATGGATGGTTGTCTATTTGAGGTTATAAGACCTCACTCAAAAGATCTCGCTCCTGTTAGGCAGAAAAAGAGTGGGTTCTGCATTCGAGTGTACCTTCAAACGTTGTCAAGTTTAGGTTGAATCTTTTCAATTCACTAATCTAGGACTCTGTATCCCAAAGCAAAATCAAATTATGAATCGCTGGAACCAATAGGCAAAAATTAAGGTTGCAGCGCCTTTCCTTAACCCTTTAACGTCTGCATTTTTGTACTCTTATTACGGTTATCACAACCACCGTCACTAAACTGGCGCCGGCATCAGGTTATCACTGATATCAGGATGTAGAAGAACTGCCACTCTGCAGTGAACTCCAAAGAACACATTAGGGAACTAATTTAACGAGAAATTCAATATATTGAGGCTATTTTCGAAAGAGGACCGTAGAGTCCACTTGGGCGTTAAAGGGTTAAATAGGATACGCTTAGGATTTTCCTGCGGTTTGCTCTGGGAAATATGTAACAGGAATTACGGATGGAAGTTTCTTGAGGAGTCAGCGAGTTCTACCAAGCCAGTTGTCGGTACAGAGGCAATACCGCTGGTTTGAAAGTATTGAGGGCGAGCTTTATTTTCCATCTTCACTGGAAAGTTGACCGGTCCCGTCAGCAGAGGTCTGCAAGAACACCATCGCTTTACTCAACTTGGTGTTGCAAGTCGTCTATTGTCATCTTTTAAGAGCTACTGGATCAAACTCATCCTAATCTACTGATTTAACGAAAGATTAAAAAATGTTGAAACCAAGCGATGATGCATCGCTCATGTTCTGTTATCCTGTAAATAAAACATTCCTCGCTTGTGTGTCGAACTACATTCAATTGATCTTTAAAATGAGCAAGCATGGATCAACTGATAAACGTTAAATTTTCATCTAAGAAAGTCCCAATGTTTTTCGGACGTCAAATCAAATATAGAAACTTTCTGTATGATTAAAATTTTTGTGCGCACATGCGAAAATTCATTTCAACTCGCAAATAATAATTTCTCTGCGGTGGTGAGCCGAAGCTCGCGAGAGGCTATGGTGGCCCGAGGCTGGTTAAAATGAATATATCCTATACAAACAAAGGAATTGATCCGAGGCACGGGTCTGCAAAATGTAAAGGTCCTGATGCAGCTGAAAGGTTCAAATCTAAAGAATGCTTTAGACTTGGATCTTTTTGCTTGAAGATCGTAACGCGTGAGCTAAGTCTAGCATGATTTTCGGAATAATACTCATGATTTCTAATTTTGCTCATTACTTCAATAGCGTAATTTTATTCATGAAACGGAAATTATCTATTTTATGCTGTGGTTCAGCGAGTAAAGGTCTCACTTTTCGTCGCCTCTCATACTTATCTTGAGCTTGCGTTGGTGTGATGACATGCGAAGATATTACAATTTCCAAGCTGTCTTTGGCTTAATTTCTTACGAGGGAGTATAGAAGACGTAATATGTATTTGCATGCTTTTCACATTGAGGTGGTGTGAGGTTGGGGCTAGTAAAACACTGAAATAAATAGACGGAATAATTTATTTGTCAGTGTTGTTACAAATTTTCTTGCTTGCGAAGAGGCTGAGGTAGGAGTCTTTCGTAGGAATTATGTCCTCATCCTGAAATAACAATTCAATTCTAATTATTAAATTTTATTTCCATTTCGTATAAAGTTTATTCATGACACTCAATTGATAATTAGTGATTTACTTCTATTTTTCACCTTATTCTAATTCGTGTACACCCCTTCATACATGAAGTGTGCAATGAGCACTGAAGTGACATTTAATGTGCTTATATACTTACCGTGGTGTTTGAAACCTCCAAGTCCGAGGCCCCCGGTGCTAAAACCGGTGCTGATTCCTTTATGGGGTCCGAAACCGCCTCCAAATCCACCGTGGTGCTTGAATCCCCCGTGATGACCATGTCCAAATCCACCGTGTCCGAATCCACCGCCGAAGCCGTGGTCAGCAGCGGCAAAGGCGGCTGCGCAGAGCAGCAGGAGGGAGAGCACGACGCGGAGCTGCGGACCGAAGGTTCCAAGTCAACAACGGCACATTGCGCTGCAGCGAATTGTCTGCTCGCATGATTCGTAAAACTAAGTTTTAATCTTGTTTAAAATTTATCCCGTTTGAGAAAAGTATAATGGAATAACTTTTTACAGATTTTTCCTTCAGTTTTATGAGCTTTATTTTAATTGTCAGGAGTCGGGAGTTTTCTTTTTTCTACTCACGCAACCAGAAGAATTTCAGTTTTGAATTCATGGCACACACCGAACAGCGGGCCTATAATCGGGATTTACGAAGGTAAGGTAGCTATGAGTGACTTTCCGTGCTCCTGTAAGCCAGTGTTCATGCAGCATTGCAAGCAATTTTATGGAAACAATTTGATCAACGTGCAGAAGGATACATTCATCCTTTGACTATTTCACAACCCACTCGGTATTTGTCATAGCACGTACGAGACAATTTTGAAAACATCGTGGTTGCGCATAGAATGAGTGTTAATAAATGTTAGAGCTCAGTAATTATGATTGAGCTCATCAACAAGATCTGAATGTTTTCTAAAATTGACAATTGAAAATGTATAGCAATTGAAAGCAGTTTTACCCTAGTGTGAAAGTTCATAATATTCTTCAAGAGAATACCCAAATAAGTCAACTGGTGAATTTTATTTAGAAGGGAAATTACTGAAGACTCTAGGTAAGGTATTTCACGCACACATTTCTTTAAAATTGTACCTTTTTTCTCTCATGCTAGGTTGCGGTACACTATTTCAGCAGCAGATCGAAGAAACCCCATGCACGAAGATGCATCCCACATGACTAAGTTGGAGAATTGTTTTAGGATTTTATATGATTGGTCTATGAGCGATTAATTTCAATCCGCGTACAGTGTGAGATAGCATTCACCTGCAACGCAGCAATGATATTTTAAAAATATTTGCTCAAGAAGGTCAATTTTGAGTTTAAATATCTGCTCATTCTAAAATTTCGCACGGATACGACTTAGAATGAGTTACGTACGAACCTAGTGCGGAGCTCACCGAAAATTACCACCTTAGTAAGACTCCGTTCAATTTCTTGTGGCTCCTCAGGGGGATACAACTATTGTATCTATGGGAACTAGCGCTCCCAGGGGGACAATGTGAGGGCCCGAGCTAACTGTTAGGTAGGCTTCCCTGTTGTTAAAATAACACAGGTTTTTGTTTACCAAACGCAACTAAACACAACGCAACGAAACACAACGCAACGCAACGAAACACAACGCAACGAAACGCTGCTTACGACCTAATTTATATGTCTCAGTAACTTTGTTTTGTAAATGACTTACCTTTAATGATAAACTGTTAAATTGATATTATTATAACTATGAAAAACAACCTTTGGTAGAAATACCAAAGCGACAACTAAATAGTCTCTGACCGAAGTTGTCGTTAACTAAGTTTATTATTATTATTATTATTATTGTGGCAAAGTCTTTCTATTTTATAGCATGCTGTTGAGAAGGAAGAACATAAAATTTTGTTGTTGATTGGAAAGGTACTTGAATTTACTCATACAGTCTCCTAATTTGGTTTCCAATTCGCTTTCCTTTGAAAATAAAAACTGCATTCGTTTCACTTTTATTTTCAGCGATTTCTCGTGTTGTGTCATTTTCAAAAAGGAAATGAAATTGAAAATGCGATGTTTTGGAATTTTGCTCTATCTTTCGCACAAGCGCATAGGAAAAGTAAACAATGAGTTCTATCGTATCGTAGCCAAATGTAGACTTATAGCCCCAAAGTGAGTAGCTCTTGTATATGTAGCATGACTGTCGTTTTTTGCATTTCTATATCTTTCTTCTCATGAGGCTACAATTATTGTATCTACAGATATTAGCGCTCCCTGGAGATGGATGCGAGGTTCCGAGCTGAAGGTTAAGAGGATGTTTGTTTCGACCATCTTTTACTGTCCACTTTTTTCTGCCGCTAATATTTCCTTGTTAAACTTTTATTCTTTTATTGCATAAACTTCTTACTGATTCTGTGCGCAAAATGTGGGATAATACTTGTAAATAGATTCTCCGTTTCCTTAATTCCGTAGTAAAAGGTCCTTCCTTCTGTTTTAAACTCATTTCCTGTGGTTCAGGAAGCATAGACTAGCTTGTAATTCAATCTAACGTTTAAATTCCATAATTTTTACGAAACAGCAAAACAATCATTGCTATAGTTTAATGCAAGTAGATTAAGAGAAAAAATGAGAATGTTCAGAAAAAATGAGAATGCTTACTGAAGGGCACGCATTCGCCCCGCAAGGAGTTTGACCGAGAGACCAATGACCGGATCTACTCACCATGTTGACAGAGGCTGATGAGCGACTCGACTGATGAGCTGCGGAGACTCAAAGGGCCTTTTAAAGTGACTGGAGGCCTGACGTGGCCTTGCCATGAACACAAATTAGTGCCTCCAGCCAACGTTATTGCTGCTTATGCTTTGCCTGACCTGAACTGCCGACACCGCTGCAAAAAATGTAGCCTCGAGTGCGGTCAGCTCCCGCTGCAGGTCCTTCCATGTTCTTTGTGTCATAATTAATTTATGTGTACTCGAGAATGCTTTTTTTATCCGTATTATCTGCTACTAGTTCCAGTTTGAAGAAATAAACGTCGTGCGAAAATTACTCATTTTGCAGACCCTTGGTTCCTACAACTGATGCACCTGGAATCGACTGGAGAAGAACTGTTACTAGCGCCTGGATCTAATGCAAGTTTAACAATTGGCATTTTTCCTACAGAATATTTTAATTATGATACCTGAAAAAAATTTTTCATCTTCCGATAATTTATCATTATGGTTTTCCCAATCGGTTGATATAAAGCTGTAATTTTTCAACGCACTTCTTGTACCATGTCCTAAATTTTTTTCGGTAAAAAACTGCTCATGAATTAAAAGTTAAATTCAAAATTTTGACTTGGTTTTCCTATGCAATTAATTTAACGGACAACGCAATAACGCATGTGCAAACTCAGAAATGTACTCCGTATTTTAGTTTTCCGAGTTTCACTACAAATTCACGCATTAAATTGATACTAACTTCCTGATTCAGCAAAGTATAAACTTTTGAGTGGTTGGTAATTTAAAAATGATTATTTTTATTTATAATCGTACAAAATTGATTACAATTTTTCGAAACAAATTCTGGAAGTCATTTCTAAAAAAATCTAAGGAAGAAACATTATGCTCATGTGAATGGTCCAACATAAGCTACAGTAACATCTTTTATGAAGATAAATTCAAAATAACAGTGAACTATCTGATAGTAAAAGAGCTAATCTGAAAATTTACAAATACCAGAACCAAATTAGTAATTCCATTATCCTTCACAGCAAATCGTTAACCGTGAGAGTGACCAAAACGTGAGTGTTGTTTGAAGCTCCGAACGATGTCACTACCGCAGCCGTTGACGACGTCGAGAGAATCCTGCCGCCACCAACTGATACACTTTGCTGAGACTCACGCTTCAGCGCATTTACTGCGCACACATCACAAAGTTAACGCGTTATCCACGTATTGGGCCATTCGTGTACCATACGGGAAATTGCTCATTCACGTACCGGTACAAATGAATGACATTTCATGTTTCACGATGTTTTTTAAAAATAACTAGTCTCATACGAAGGAAAATGTTATCGAGCAGTTGCATTTACATATTTGTAAGCAAGAATAAAACTGTGTTGCAGCAGTAAAGTCGATTTCAATTCTGCCATTTACAATTTATCCAAACCGCCGTTGGCAACCAAGGAAATGTGGTGAATATGTTAAACACTGCTTCAAATTCCGTGAAACAAAATGGATAGCAGGTTCCGTCTCGAGAAATTCTGAAAATAACCTCCCTTTCAGTTACGTTTCAAGTTTAGGTCATAGAATAAAGGTTGTGCTACCTATTGATAATTTTTCTTTTCTTTTTTCTTTTAGCATAAGGGCAAATGACTTAACATTTAAGTGAGTGTGATATCTTTTCTCGTACGTTGTCACGCAGGGGACGTACACGCTGCTTCGCTGGCTTCCGTGGCGGGCGGTATCAAAACGCACAGACATCCCAGTCTAACTTATTCGCTGGAGCATGCATGTTCTTCGCCGCCTAAGCAATTTAATTACTGGGGCAGCGGAAAACATGCATGCAGGCGGAGAAAAAGTTAGACAGGGATGCAGTGCCTGCTTTGTGCCACTTCAATTAAGATTTTAAACAATGCCGCTGAAAAATCATCATAATTGAACTAAAAAGATGGTTTAAACCAGCAGGTAAATAATTTAAATTCTTCTGTACAGCAATAGGTCTAGCATGGCTTGTAAATATATTTTTTTCTACAATTGCAGCGATGTATTTGATTATTGGAATGTCCTTAGCGATGCTGAAATAAAATGATGCAATTTTTGATAATTTTGTGTAATAGCATCTCCTAATTGTAGTGGTTCAGCAATACATTTTTTGGTACTATCTCTTGATAAATTGCCCTGTTTCTTCTAAAACTCACTCACTTTCGAACGTAAACTGATCGCCTATTGAGAGAAATGATGCTGTGCTGCAAGTAATGTCATTGTATGCAGATGCTCACTAAACGATGTCATGCGCTCAAAACTAAAAAAAATTCAAAACTAAAAATTTGGCCTGAAGGCCAAAGCGACAGCTAAATAGTTTCTGACCGAAGCTGTCGTTAAATGAGTTATTATTATTACTTAGTGGGTTACTCAAAACTGAAACAGCCCAGCAGGTGCAAGCTGAACATTTTAAGTTACAGGCTTGGATCTCGAGCATAAGCTGCGCTCCTCCCAGTGTATCTCTTCTGTGTGATAACTCTCCTCGCTTTGCGTTCCATCCTGAGCTCATGACGACTCCATTTAGCGAATATATCATCAATGTTTTTGTTTGAAATGTGTATCATTTAATTACATCAATGAACGAGTTGTTTCACAACACCCGACGACTTTTTCCATCGCATGGCGAAGGGTAATTGTGACGGATGACTGATATTTTCATTCACTTTAAATGCAAAACATCCTTCTATTCGATGAAGTATTAAATATCGTACCTCGGTAATTAAATCGAATTTTTTACTTACTCTTAAGTTCAGTTATACACGGAGTGCTGTCATTTAATTACAGCAACATAAAATTCGAGGGATGGCGCTTTGTAGAACAAGAAGAACTTCATTTGTGAGTAGTTTTGATCTCTATCACAAATAAATACGTTTATTTTACATGAATTATGTAACTTTTAACTTGAAATTGTTTCATTATATCTGGATATGAAACCTTAATTTCAAGTCAGACTTGATAAGCATGTTAGTGTACGCATGTATAATTTATTTCGTTTCATGTTTCGTTTTTTTTTGCGGAAATTTTCCAACCAAAAATCAACGTTTCCTGCATTTGAATTTCTAATAGAAAGCTTTTTAATTCGTGGAGCATAATTGGATAAAACCACGAACAACGAGTATTGATTAATTATTTTCGTGAGCTACGCTCGTTCTCCTCGCAGACTATCGACTTCGAAAAGTCATTTAAAAATTTGCAAAAATCTTATCTCAATATTGAATAGCTTTTTTTGCTTCGAACTTATGAGTTTTTAGATAGCGCCCATCCTCTAAGTGACAGACTATAGTGAGAGAATTAACTACAGTTCCTTGAATCAAACTGAGTGACTTCTTCTACTAACTGAGTAACCCAGCGGGATCTTGGATACAGTACTATTTTAATTCTTATTTTAATCCGTGGGTTTTGGTTGGGTGTCATTGATTCGCATATTAAAAAGCTTCTGTCGATGCAACGAGGAAAACAGGTTATAGGAGAAAACTATAAAGAACATTTATGTTACTCATTTCCGTACTCAGTAGCTTTTCCGAGAAGTTGTCACACAAAACAAGTATGTAGAGTGCAAATTTGTTACAGAATTTTCAATGACAGATCATTGTTCTTAACAATATTGCTGTTGTCTTCTTTTGATTAGAAATTACGCTTCCCACTAAGATCAGAGCTTCTCTGCTTCAGAATGATAGTTTGGTGCCGTGTACATCGTCGTACATCGGCATGACGTTACGAAATCTTTATGCAGAGGAGTAGAGCACCGTGGAACAAGCTTGCGAGTAGAGATTCAGCTAGAAAACCAGTTCCATTCAGCGGAACGAAGTGATGCTGAAAAATGCTATGTTCTTATTTCTACTACTGGTTTCAAATTTTAGATTCCGCTTCAGCTCCACTGTGGGAAAATTACTAAGTTCAGTATTATTTAGGTAAACTGCTGTGACTGCGTGGGAGGTGAGGCCACGTAACAGCAGCGTATCTTTTAGGAGTTGTGTCCGGAAGCCAGGCGGTTGTGTTGGGCTCAGGCATCGTCTCAGGCACGTCTCGGTCAGGCCACCAGTTAATGAGGGCGACGTCGGCTCGTGGCATGGAGTTTGGCGACGGCTGCAGTCCAAATGTTTTCAGCCCTTCCTCTTGCATGTGCAGTAATTCATTGGTTGACTGAGTGTGTGATTGTGTAAGTCTAGGTCCTTTTTTTTCATTAAGCAATTGCATGATAATGGCGGGTACTAAGCCGCATTAATTTACTTCTTAAAGACCTGTTTGCTTCTCTAAAAGTGGGGCTACCTTACTCTGTCGCAGTGAACCCTCGTGATCTTTACTATTAATTATTGAATACTACCTATTCATTACCTGTTAACTATTATCTATTAAATTACCATTGGACCCCGGCCTTGTCTTACTAACATCAAACTCTATTGCGATTCCTACATAGCCCCTACTCGCGTCCACTAGAAGTCGCTCCGCACACTAAAAGATAAAGTTCTTCAGGTGCGTTACCGTGTTGGTATATTTGTTAATTATTTAAATGGACTCATTGTGTACATTTACCTTAGTAAGTTGACTGCTTTCTTATCTTACGTTTATTTAGCAACATCTCGCGCTGAAGCTGCGTTACACCGCGTACTGCGTGCTTCACGCCTAGTTAAAAAATTTGAGCCTTCTTCTGTGGGACAACTGTCACTGAAATTAGGTAAACTACCCAAATTATGAAGCTGAATATTTACCCACAACTATTGAATAGTGCTGCTAATAATTTTCATTTTCTCAAATTATAGGTGTACATTTCTTCATTTTATGTATGCAGCTTTGAGGACACTGTGGGCTGCTCTAGACGCGGTTTAGCTGCTCTTTTGCCCGGTTTACCCTGCAGTCTAACTTCAGTCGAGTCTCGAGTGCTTTTTTGCACGAGCTTTTCCTGTCAACCTGATATGCTGGGGACGAACCTTCGCCATCACGTTCCGCTGGAGTCGTGCGTCGTTGGCTTTTTACTGACACTAATTTTATCGAATAACTGAGTAGTGCTTTTCCTGCGCCAGTGGCGATTCCTGTGCCTGGCACCTAATTTTACCCCTTTAAAATAATGTACGCTTTTTAACCTGAATAAAAATGTTACTCGAAAACGAATTTGTCCTTTTTAAAATATAAACGTGTTGAATTGGCAATACCCGTATTGGACTAGATATGTTTGATTGCTAATTGCCCTGCTAAGATTAAGTTACTTCCTCGGTGTTGAGAGGAGACCTAATAAATTAGTATTTGAGCCTTTTTTGAGTACTTAATCTTTTAAATTCAACGCTACGATACGATAGCAATTAGATAAAATTTGTACCTAGAGGTGATGCCTCACACCGAATGATCTCGAAATTTTTCGTATTAGAGATGTATTGATTTTCATAGAACTGATGGACGAGCTGAAGTCCTGAACATTTTTGTCATAAAATGATTAGTTTTCCTTGAATTTCCTTTACATATGAGTTTTTAAAATGGTGTTTTCACGTGTGGCGTAGATGGTTCTAGTGTCGTGGTGAAGATGAAGAAGAGGATCATTTCAGTACATCAATATACAGTTAGTTACCAGTAATTTAGAGTCAGTTCGCCGAAAAATATACAACGATAGGCCTACGTGGGTAGTGAGGGCGAGCATTTCGGGTCATAATTAACATCATACAAATTTACGAGTCCACAAAAATTTACATAAATTATAATGAAAAAAATTCATCTCTTTTCCAGGAAAAATTGCAATGTGTCTCCTATTTTTACACTGTAAATTGTTTTTTAATGTTTTTAATATGCATAGTAACGAATAATGTTTCAATGTCCCCACATCTACAACTGGTTTCAAAGTTTTAGGTTCTGCTTCAGCGTTGAATGATCTCCGATTCTAAAATCTTTGCAGATTTTAGCTGAAACCTAACCTGAATAATACAAATATCTCGTATTTCCTCCAAACAGTTGAGAAATGACTTTCTGTGAATTAAATCTGCTCAATTTTATTTCTCTTGATACGTATGTTTTTGAGGTTTCGTATTCACTGATATTTGTTCTTTCACTTTTTTGATCGAGGCTGATTCTTACAACACTGGTGAAAAGCTGGACTTTAAAACATTTTGTTGAAAACGTGATTAATTTTCTCCGAATTTTCTCTGCTGCTGAGTTTTTTAACAGTTTTTATTAACAGTTAATAGCTACTTTTTTTATCTCACGGATAATTTCGATATTCTCAGAATGGGGGTAATTTCGCTTTGAAACCTCGAAGTTAGCAAAAATTTAAAGAAAAAATTCCTAATGACAGTCCAGAATTCCAGTGAATCTCTGATGATAGTACGCGCACCGATGTACATGATGTGTACATTACACGCACCGATACACATGATGTGTACATTACACGCACCGATACACATGATGTGTACATTACACGCACCGATGCACATGATGTGTACATTACACGCACCGATACACATGCTGTGTACATTACACGCACCGATACAAATGATGTGTACATTACACGCACCAATACACATCCAATTATTTATACATCTAAGCAAATGCAAAAACTCTCCCAAAAGTTAAAATATATGACTCACTAAATCTTCGTTAACTAACACAACCCAATCCAACTTAAAGTAACCGGGACTCATTTGTCAATAGCATCATATTGGGAAATTGTACAGCAAATAAGGCCAGCTGAAAAAGCCATAAATAGAGTAAATGCAGAGCGTTTTATTTGGACGAATCTAACTTATTTAGTGCCATTTTTTTCCTAAAATTGATTAAAGGTGTTGAAATCATTTTTAAGATGAATGTACCCTAAGTTGAAGAAAGTCAGATAAATATTTTGTCCATGGATACCAATGAGAACATGAAGTGGCCGCGACATTGCCACAGAAACTGGGCGTCCGTCCACATGTGGTGCAATATGGTGTGATGTGTTGAGGTACAATGCGGTGTGGTGGAATGTGACACAATGCCAAGTGATGCGATGTGATGCAATGCGATGTGATGCGACGTGACATAATTTATCTGATAAAATAATGTATTATAATGTTTATTATTATATTACTGTTTATTATATTATGATGTAATGTAATATTTTGTTATTTATAACATAATTTAATCTAATATACATTTAAATATTACTTAATATAACATGTCATAATTTGAAAAATTCAAAAGGATATAATATGAAATGAATGAAATAGTATATTTTAGGGTAATAAAATGTATCAAATATAACACAATGTGATATAATACAAAATAGTGTATGCTGTAAGATACAATGTGATGTTACATCATACGCTGTAATGTCTTATGGAACACTACAATGCGCACGTGCTTTTTTCATAAATAATATTTAGTGATTACTGTATATTGTTTCGTGCATTAACAACTGATTGAACCAATTTCACAAATGGTTATTAAAAACACAAATAAAGGACATTTTGATGAATTCGTTTTGATTTCTTCTCGTTAGTATGCACCCTAGCTATTAGAAACGGGAAAAATTTAGGTATTTACTTGGATCAAAATATGTTCTTCAATTATCACGTTGAGAAAACTCGCCAAAGAGTTACATGGACCGTAATGTAAATGTTTTGCATCGTTTATAAAGTATGTTCGAATAAAAATGTTATATAAGCCGTTCAATCGTTAGTGTTATCGAGTCCTGACTATTGTAGCCTAGTTTGGGTAGACATACCTCAATCCTTTCCAAGAGAGAGAGACAAAATGTACGAATTTTACCACCTAGGTTCTTTGAAGAGGCAAATTAAAAAAGAGCGACCATGCAGCCCCTCTCCTAAATAAACTCGGCTGGACCTCTGTGCATGAAAGTTTCTGCATTCATAAAGCCTAATACGTCACCTCCTCTCTTACCTGCCTCAGAGCAATGACGATATTGTACAATTTATACCACGCGCTATAACAAACCTAAAGCTGAATATATCTGAACGGGTCAGTTGTTTGCTTTAATCGCAACTTTATGAGGAATTTAAAAACGAGGAAAATTCCAAAGAACTTTAATCATATTTACTAGGAAAACGTTTCGGAGTCCAGCTCCATCATCAGTTCATAAAAGTACAAATCANATGCAATATGGTGTGATGTGGTAAGGTACAATGTGATGCAATATGGTGTGATATAGTAAGGTACAATGTGATGCAATATGGTGTGATATGGTAAGGTACAATGTGATGCAATATGGTGTGATGTGTTGAGGTACAATGCGATGTAATATGGTGTGATATGGTAAGGTACAATGCGATGCAATATGATGTGATGTGTTGAGGTACAATGTGATGCAAAATGGTGTGATTTGGTAAGGTACAATGTGATGCAATATGGTGTGATGTGTTGAGGTACAATGCGATGCAATATGGTGTGATATGGTAAGGTACCATGCGATGCAATTTGGTGTGATGTGTTGAGGTACAATGTGATGCAATTTGGTGTGATGTGTTGAGGTACAATGCGATGCAATATGGTGTGATATGTTGAGGTACAATGCGATGCATTATGGTGTGATATGTTGAGGTACAATGCGATGCATTATGGTGTGATATGTTGAGGTACAATGCGATACAATGCGATGTGGTGGAATGTGACACAATGCCAAGTGATGTGACACAATGCGATGCGATATGATGGGATACGACGTGATGCGACGTGACATAATATATCATGTAAAATAATGTATTATAATGTTTATCATAATATAATGTTACAATATTGTATTATGATATGATGTAATATTTTGTTATATATAATATAATTTAATGTAATAAACATTTTAATATTGCATAAGATAACATGTCATAATTTAAAATAATATAATGTGAAATGAATGAAATAGAGTGCAATAGCACACTATAAGGGAATAAAATGCATTAAATATAACACAATGTGATATAATACAAAATAGTGTATGCTGCAAGATACAATGTGATATTACATCATACGCTGTAATGTCTTATAGAACACAACACTGCACACGTGCTTTTTTCATAAATAATATTTAGTGATTACTATATATTGTTTCGTGCATTAACAATTGATTGAACCAATGACGCAAATGGTTATTAGAAACACAAATAAAGGACATTTTGTTGAATTCGTTTTGATTTCTTCTCGTTAGTATGCACCCTAGCCATTAGAAACAGAAAAAATTTAGGTATTTACTTGGATCAAAATATGTCCTTCAAATATCACGTTGAGAAAACTCGCCATACAGTTACATGAACCGTAATGTAAATGTTTTAGATTGTTTAAAAAGTATGTTCGAATAAAAGTGTAATATAAGCCGTTCAATCGTTGGTGTTATCTAGTCTTGACTATTGTAGCCTAGTTTGGGTAGACACACCTCAACCTTTTCCAAGAGAGAGGGACAAAAATGTACGAATTTTGCTACCTAGGTTGTTTGGAGAGGCAAATTAAAAAAGAGCGACCATGCAACTCCTTTCCTAAATATACTCGGCTGGACCTCTGTATAGGAAAGTTTCTGCATTCATAAAGCCTAATACGTCACCTCTCTATACTTGCCTCAGAGCAATGACGATATAGTACAATTTCTACCACGCGCCATAACAAACCTAAAGCTAAATTGGAGAAACTATGTCTCAGCGAAAAAACTGCTAATCCAACTTGGGGCGAAAGATATCTCAGCATCAGGTGCCTCACTGGAGAACAAACTTCTTCAGAGTAAAAAATTCTTCTAACACTGGAATATTTTAAGGCAAAAATCACATGCTATTTTACAACTCAACAATAACTTTACGCTGCATCACATACTTAATAAGTAGGTACAAACTTGGTCCTTTCATTACTCTTCATTGCATAATTTTCGATTTAATTTGTACTAACATGCGTACTTGACGTAATTTATTGTATGCTAGCACGTGTTATGAATATACATACAGAAGTTAGTGCAAAATTGTTAAGCCAGTGACATTAAGATTTATTTTAAATGATCTATTTTTTGCTCCAATTCGAAACATGTTATGCAACACATCATTTCGTTATATATTTATGTTCAAGGTCAGGCGTCATTATCTGGAACTATTACACGGAAAGAATAGAATTGAAAACCTTCATACGAGAGATGCACTGTGATGTTCAATTAAACTATAAATTTCTTAATTTTGGATGCTTTCGAAACCCAATTTCACGTTCCTTGTTCCCAATCGCTGTCTCTCAAATGCACAAGCGATCATCGATTTATGAAGCTAAGTGATATCTGCAGCATAGTTTCAGATATTTTGACCTCTACAGTCACCTGGCGGCCTACTCCAACAAGCACGAGAATGCATTAAATACCGTCGGTGAATAATAAATAGCACTTAGCTATTGGCTTAGCAGCGAAAATGTCATGTTCATTATTCAATCAATATGAAATGTGTTGTTTAGCGGTGTGCAAAAATCCTTCCTCATTCCAAACTAGTGAAGCTTTCGGGTCTGCATTATTTAAGCAGGAAAAATCTTCTAAATTTGCTCAGTGATGAAGAATGTTCTCCAAGTCGGTTACAATGTACTTGTTGATATGAATGCATGAAAAACTAGTATTGAATTTCGGACACGCCGAACGCTTTAGTTTTAGATAGAGAATTATTTACTTCAGCATAAAATACTTTCAACAACATCCCCTGATATCGCGAAAGTCTAAGCCCATATGCCAGTGTGAGCGGATCATCAGTGTATCACTTTCTTATTTATTCCCCACATGCATTTATTCTACCACTAATAAAATTCTTTTTCATGTTTTTCTCTCATTCTTCTGCTAAATCATTGACATGACTGCAATGACACCTATGGAACACCCATCAACCAGTGATTTTTCTGCTAAGATATTTTCAAAGGTATTCATGCACATTTTGTGTGGTAATTTTTTTAAATCTGGGTTTTTTCTTTTCTTTCTTTTTACTTTTTCTTTCTTTTTCTTCCTTCCAATTTAAGGACCTAATTAAATTAAATTTTGTTTCTCCTCTTCAGCTTTCGGTTGGATTTGCTCCAACTGTCGTCAGGACACCAACGTGTGTGTATATATTTTTTACGACTTCATGTGAATGCTAAGTTTATTTTAAATTGATATTGGAATTTTCCCCATCACAATTTCATCTCTCGCTTTATGAGCTCTCGTGAAGTACATTTGCGCTCTATGAATTTTATGAAAATGTTCAATTCGATCCTACATAAGATAAAAGTAAATACCTAATGAAGCCCCAAAAAAAATGTGTTCGTCCCCTTATGACTGTTGGAGCTAACCCAACTTAAGCATGCGTGAAAATGAAAATTTATTTTGTTAGGTACTGTACTGGAACGAAATCGAAATAAAAACTACAGGACATGCATTTTTTTAGTGTATGTTTCAACCCGCTATTACGAACCAGATTCAATAAAACGTGACTTTTTGCAGCTATATTCACTCCAATCACAAAGTTCCTCCTTTCCTCTGCGTAATTTCAGTTATCAACAAAAACAAATTCAACTATCAACATGAGCTTAAAAGCTATTTCTGAATGAAATTTCCAAATTTCCATCACGAGAATCAACTTGGCCGGAAATGAATTTGGGTAAAATTGTCAAAACAAATAACTGTATTTACACCAATTTAAGTGGCTTCAAATGACTCGTTTTGATTTGTTGATGTTATGTAATCACTGTGTGCATTTCTAACCCTCTTACACTGTTCGCGTTTCTCACACT
>JACJUY010001003.1:34105-61354 GCA_014220935.1 Platorchestia sp. MABIK | reverse complement strand
GGAACACCCATCAACCAGTGATTTTTCTGCTAAGATATTTTCAAAGGTATTCATGCACATTTTGTGTAGTAATTTTTTTAAATCTGGGTTTTTTTCTTTTCTTTCTTTTTCGTTTTTCTTTCTTTTTCTTCCTTCCAATTTTAGGACCTAATTAAATTAAATTTTGTTTCTCCACTTCAGCTTTCGGTTGGATTTGCTCCAACTGTCGTCAGGACACCAACGTGTATGTATATTTTTTTTTAAACTTCATGTGATGGCTAAGTTCATTTTAAATAATAACTTGGAATTTCTTCCCTTCACAATTTCATCTCTCGCTTTATGAGCTCTCGTGAAGTTCATTTGCGCTAAATGAATTTTATGAAAATGTTCAATTCGATCGTACATAAGATAAAAGTAAACACCTAATGAGGCCCTAAAAAATATATGTTCGTCCCCTGATGACTGTTGGAGCTAACCCGCTTTGAAGCATGCGTGAAAATGAAAATTTTGTTTCGTTAGGTACTGTATTGGAATGAAAACGGAATCAAAACAAAAGGATATGCATTTTTTCAGTGTATGTTTCAACCCGCTAATACGAACCAGATTCAATAAAACGTAAATTTTTGCAGCCATATTCACTCCTTGAATCACAGAGCTCCTCCTTTCCTATGCGTAATTTCCGTTATCAACAAAAACAAACTCAACTATCAACATGAACTTAAAAGCAATTTTTAATGATACTTCCGAATTTCCATCAAGAGAATCAACTTGGACGTAAATGAATTTGATCAAAATTGTCAATACAAATGACTGTATTTACATCAATTTCAGCTGCTTCGAATGACTCGTTTTGATTTGTTGATGTTATGTAATCACTGTGTGCATTTCTAACCCTCTTACACTGTTCGCGTTTCTCACACTGCTGGCAGCTGAATGCACGAGTTGCGTGGTATATTGGGCCGCCCAACTTGTGTCGTGACGGGGTGATAGAAAGGACTAAGTGAATATTATCCTTTTGAGCGTTATAAAATTGAAACAGTGCATGGTTTGGAAAATGGAATAAGATTCTCAATCCTTACCATTAATGCTAACATCATTTCAAAATTTAAAAGCGTAAATCCTTCTTAGAATGGTAGTATTGATAAAAAAAATTTATTCTTTGCTTCCATAAAGTCATGTTAAAGCAGATGTGAGTAAATAAAAACTCCTTCAAAGGCATTATTTATTTGTTTGATCGAGTGTTTTCGAAAGAGTTATCAAGTTACAAAACAATGTAAAAAATAACCTAAGTTGATTGTTTGTTCGATCCAGTTGGGCGTCGTGATCATTTGTAGGATTTTCTTCTTCCAAGAGTTAGCCTGGAATCGAAATATACGTCATTAATTAATGGTCTGTCATGAACTACGAACATGCAGGTAACTTGATAGAAAATTGTAGTCTATTGCACATGAACGCTATTAAGGTCACAAATTACTCTTAATTTCAACTTTCAAGAATAATAAGCAATTTAGATAAAATTGTTACCTGAGCAGGATTCTTATCAATGAGGTGTTAATATATTTTATTAGGAGAATGTTGTAAATCAAACAACCATTTGAACGCAATGTTTCGTCAAATTCCTGTTGAAACAAATCTTGACTGAAGTAATCTAGCTTTGGTGAGATTTGTGTTAAAATCCGTCAATAATTATCAAGTTTGAAGCATTTGACAGCAGAAATCCAGATAATAGAAACGAAGTTACTGTTTTACTTGAGTGACTTTTAGTGATTTATATTGGATACACATAATTATTGCATGAGGGATTTCAATCGTCCACTAACCGTGATGCTTGAAGCCCCCTCCGAAGCCACCAAATCCGCCATGATGACCAAATCCGCCAAATCCGCCATGATGACTGAATCCACCGTGGTGACCGAATCCGCCGAATCCGCCGTGGTGACCGAAGCCTCCAAATCCACCGCCGTGGCCAAATCCTCCGCCGTGGCCAAATCCTCCGAATCCACCACCAAACTTACCAAAGCCGCCTCCGAAACCACTGTGGCCGGCAGTCGCCAGAGCGACGGCGCACATCAGAACGAGAGCGAAGGCGAAACGGAACTGGAAAGAGAATCAATCATGTGGTTTTCAGCAGTTCTTAAATCCCCGAAGGAACTCGAATGTCGACTACTTTGTAAACTTTCTGTGAGCTTCCAGCATTTCTGACCATTTATTTTGATCTAAGTCCGAAGTATTCGGCATGATATTTAGGGAGCATTAGAAACAATTCAGACAAATTTTTCTTGTACATAACATCCCTTTTCTCACTCCTGGAATATACTTGTCTCATAAATATTCATCAGAATTAGGCATAAAAACCGCTCTAAGACTTGTGAGGTCAGTGCCAGCTTCCTATAGCAGTCGGACATAATGAGGTGCGTGTAAAGTAACTGTCCAATTCAGTTTATTGGACTTGACGTGTCCTTTACGCTGAAAAATCTTTGTGTTTTATTACCATAGTAACGGTTTTACCTGTTCTGTAACCTACCCATAATAAGAGGGAAACACAGAAACAGAATTTTCTTAACCCTGTCTATCGTGGTCTTCTCGGACGTAGTCAGTCGAATAAAATTATTGCTCAACAACCGGTGTCCAGTTGTTACGGCTGAGGTGTAATAATTAAATGAATTTTTTATGACAAAACCATTCAAGTATACGCTTTCTGAAATTTTCTCACAAATCTATTAATCGTGTGAAGTCCGACTCGAAAGAGTTAGCAGGCCCGTTCCAAGATTTAGCAGTAATTTAATGGTTCATTCAATATCATTTAACTCATTAGAGATTTCAAAATAGTGTTGCCAAAACTAGAAATCTAGAACGGAACTGTGATCGTTTTCTGGACTTGAGAGAAAATGCAACTCAACAGTTTTGTTTTTCAAATCATTATATGCGAATTGAATACACTAAGATGACCACGAAATAGCTTTGGAATAAGTTAAGAGACACAATGTTCTGAAAGTAGATGTCTCGCTTGAGATGTTACACTCATTGAGAAAAATACATATATTAACGAGAATATTTTACCCCAAGGATATTAGGAATACCCAAAAAGTATAGTCAAAAGTAGTTGTAGTAGATCAAAATAATGAAGTAGGAAGTCTTTGTATAATCGAGATGGTAGAATATGAATTAGCAGACGGACCATTTCCCTTTATTAAATTTGCATTTACATCAGCATTAAAACTTCAGCTAGTTTTTCACTAGGAATCAGTGCGGCAGACTGTTCAATATTTTTCAAAGAATAGCATTGCTTGCCTCGTTGTTCACTTTTCTTCCTTGCCGCAAGACTGACCCACGTAATACTCGGATACGTTAACTTCCCAACTTTCAAATGAAAATTTTTCATGAAAAATTTATTATGCAATTGCAGTACAGATGTGAGCCATTCTGAGAAGGGAAGCCTAATATTTACTTTAGCAGATGGATTGGAGTTTTTGAAAGAAAAAATTAAACTTTACGGAGAATTTCAAAAATTTTTCAAACTTTACAAATGTTTTTCACAGAGTAAACAAACATTACTCTGCATGGGCGTCAAGATCCCGACAGAACTTATACATCAAATTTAAAAACTTAGCCGGATCTGGTGCTTCCCACACTGAAATCTTATGTCCGCGCTAGGTGTGGCTGCTCACCATGTTGTCGAGGGCTGTCGAGTAACTCAACTGGTGACCTGGTCAAATTCTGCTCGCCTTATATAAAGCGGCGCTCGGCGTCATTGACCTAGAATTTGTCACGCTAGATTCAAATCGTGACTATCACAGGCCTCATGGCTCGCTGTAGGGTCACTAAGGCAATTCCGAAGAGGAAATCAAGTGCTCGATGTTGACAGAAAAACAAACAAGGTGAAGCTGGAAAGTTGGGCGGCGACGTAAAATGCCGTAAACGTAATTCGCGATATCTACGTAGGTCACGGTATCTACAAAGGCCTCGGTTGAAATTATATCACCGAATGAATTTCCACATCATTTTTATGACAAGAAACCGAGAATCGCTAATTGATTGAACAGCTTTACTAAAATAAGGAGGCGTTACGCGACTGCCGAGATAATACGCAGCGTTACCATCGAGAATTTTAAAAGTCGTGAATAATTGTTCATGTTTTGGTGGCTTGTTTTTTCATCAAGAGACAGGTGATAAATGTAATAAAATAGTCTCCAACAAGGCAGCCATCGTTGCTGGTACAGCGCCAGCAGACACACGACTCTTACTATGAACCACCCAATCTGGTTTTCAATTATGGTTAAAATTACGAAACATTCCATGACATGTGAAACTTCGCAAACACTTATTTCATATCCATTACATTCTCAACGCAAAATATTTAACTGTTTATAAATAACAGCGTTTCTCCAAGATACACAGTATGAGAAGGTAATTTTTATTCGAAATTTAGTGTCATTTTTATGGTCGTTCTGAGCCACGCCGCCATTATTGTCGTCATGTTTAGGGGCAGGAGTTTACCTTCGGCCACTGTCATCCGATCACTTAAACGAATAAGAGTTGTAATCGAAGTTGGTAATATCTATGTTGATCGATGTCGTGTCTTATGAACCCCAAAATTATAAAAATATCGTACGAACTTTAAACCCTTTATTGATTTCAACTGCTTAACTAAAATAAGGAGGCGATACGCGACTGATGAGATAACACTCATCTCATCGTTCCCATCGAGAATTCTAAAATCTTATATTTTCGATGGCTTGTTTTTTCATCACGGTGGCTCTTTTTTTTAACAGGGGTAAGGATTGAGATTTTGATTCCATTTCCGAAACCACTGTTTCAATTTTCTAACGCTCAAAAGGATAAAATTCACTTGGTTCTTTCTATCACCCCGTCTCGGCACAAGTTGGGCGGCGCAACGTACCACGCAACTCGTGCATTCAGCTGCCAACAGTGCACGAAACGCGAACAGTGTAAGAGGGTTAGAAATGCATACAGTGCATACAGAGGGTTGCATAATGCATAAATACAGAGGGTTGTATGCATAAATGCATACAATATGCATAACATCAACAACTTAAAACAGGCCCTCTGAAGCCGTTTAAATTGATGTAAGTACAAAGTTATTTGTATTGAAAATTTTACTCAAATTCATTAACCTGCAAGTTGATTCTCGGGATGCAAATTTTGATGTATCACCGAAAAATTGTTCTCAAGTTCATGTTTATTGTTGAATTTGTTTTCGTTAATAATTGAAATTACGTACAGGAAAGGTGCAACTATTTCATTTTAGGATTGAATATGGCTATAAAAATTCACGTTTGATTGGGTCTGGTTCGTAATAAGGGGAGAAATTACGCATGAAAAAATAACATATCCTGTAGTTTTGATCCATTTCCATTCTAGCACAGCTCCTAACTAAACAAACACTTCATTTTTCTCGCATGCATCGAATCGGGTTACCTCCACAGTCATCAGGGGACGAGCAAATGTTTTTGAAGGCCTCATCAGTATTAAACTTTTACGCAAATTTCATAAATCACAAATGTACTCATAAACCGAGGGATGAAATTGGGATGGGGAGAGATTTCAAGTAATTAGCTAAAATACACTTACCCAGGAGGTGAACTCTTTAAAAAAAGCACATTCACGTTCGTGTCCTGACGACGGTTGGAGAAATCCAACCGAAAGCTTTAATGAAATCAGAAATTAAATTTTATTTGGTCTTAAAATTGGAAGAAAGAAAAATAAGGAAGAACGAAGAGAAAGAAAGGAAAAAAGAAAAAAAAAACGCATTTAAAAAAAGTTCGTACATAAAATATTTATCAACAGTTTTAAAAATGTCTTTTCATAAGGATCCATGGTTGGTAGGCGTCACTTAGGTGTCATTAAAGTTATGTCACTAACTGAACAAAACAGTGATAGAAAAACATGAAAAAGCATTTTATCGTTTGGATAGATGCATTTAAGGAATAAATAAGAAAGCGATACACTGCATGATGAAGAACGCTTTGGAGGACAGTCCCCACTCATACTGATATATGAGCTTAATCTTTAATGACATCAGGGGATGTTGTTGAAAGGATATTGGGCGGAAGTAAGTAATTCTTCATTTAGAACTAAAACGTCGGCGTGTCAGAAATTTGATACTGATTTTTAATGCATTCAAATCAACAAGTACTTAGAAACCAACTTAAGAACACTCTTATGATTCAACTTTTAATATTGTAACAAGCGTGAATTCTCTAGAAAATTTATTGAAAGAAAATGATCAGTCATCACACGTCCTTCACATCCTGTGTGCATGAAGCGTACTAACAGTATTATAGTAACTTATTCGTTGACAGTAATGTGAAAAACTTTGCCTGCTATCGGGAAATTCAATTAATTCAAATCTCCTACGAGAGAGGATAATTTTTTCACACTTTATTTAGGCAATATCGAACTTTAAGGTTGTCTATATCTGGCCATGAAATTCTAGCACATGGCGCAATAGTAAGTTACTCCTGACCACAAGAAAATGTTATTAATTAATTTTAATTTGCAACAAAAGACAGTCGAGTGTGTTCTGATTGACACCAATCCATTTCTTCACAGCAAAACGCATTGAAAATGCGTCATCGCTGCTGTACGGTCTTCGTTGCGGCCTCTACATGGATTTAATATTGCAGTCTGATGGTCAAGATTTCCATCAAATGTAAGCTTCATTATTAACATTAGTTTTCAGTGCGAAATTATTGGACATTATTTCAAACGCAAAACGTTCTTTTTCGTTTTTTCCATGTTTCCCAGCTCTCACAGCATGAGTCAAGTCACACCTGACCGACCTTGACACTCTAGGCGTGGAATGGGTAGAAATTTTTTCCTGGAGGCCAAAAAAAGTTGTAAGCAATGAGTCGCTTCCAACAATATTTCCGACGATTTTTTTCCTTTCCCAACTTTTTTTCCCAGTTTTGGTAATCAAAATTTCCTTTGATTGATGCAAGCAAATAAAAAAGGTCTCCGTCACCGGAAAAAGTCTGATCGCTTAACGCATTCCACGAATTTTAATTTGATTTTTTAATGTCGTCGTCGTCGCATTTAATGTGTGGTGATATGGTCACAGTAGCGTTCCATTGCCGAGTAGCTCACGTCAAAACACGAGAATTGCTTCACACTCAGAATACTGTTATCACCAAAACTTTACGTGACGCTGAGAACAATGAGACGCCTGTAACTTCTGAAATGTTGCAATTCATTCAAAAGTTGCGCCACAGAAATCTTAAACTGTGATGTAAAATGTTTTTTTCCCGTAGTTAGGCTGAGATTATAAAATTTGAATGCTGATTATTTCAAAATTATCACATTAACTTTGAGAAGCACTGGAGCTTTCTTCGCTATGAGGAGTTACAAGCTAGAAAAATAAAAGCACGGCAGTCACCACTTATAAAAATTATTTGATGTATGCTCTTGCTTTGTACTTAAAGACAAGCCTCCAAACTTTTTGGATGCAGTGCCCCCAAAAAATTACACCACCGTAGAGCGCGAAGAATTTCATTTTCTGCTATGAAAATTGCGGAAGAAAAATAGGCGAACGCCTAAATTTTGAGGCTATACTTTGGTGACCGATTGTTGACCTAAAATGGTAATAATGAAACTGATCAAAATAGAAGAAACGATTTACAGTTTTGGTTCGTAAAACTGTGAAACAGAAAACATCTTAAAACATTATTAATAAATATGCAGGCGGCCCATCTAAAGTGTTGGGATGCGTCCAACACTTCATGAATTCAAAACATCATAGGAATCTTACAATGTGTATGACCCCCTTCATAGAAAACCACGTAAAAGTCTTCATCTTCAAGTACGATGAGTACGAAAGTCATTTGTTCATCAACTTCTTTGAGTTCGACCTTCTCTTGTGTGAGCTAATTTTTATATTGTTTATGGTGAGCGATTCAGTTTCTCCTGATGGAAAATATCCAAGAAAATACTACACATTTTGTAGTTTAAACGTGTTAAACTTTAATTACCATGATAAAAAACTGAATCTAAAGTTTTCTATCACTGGTAAACAACTCTAATTTGTCCAGTTATTGACTTTGAATGTACTGATTTCGAGTAAAAAACGACTATATGTGACCAGATAATGGAGAACTATTTAGTGTTTATTCCATGTAAAAAATTTTGGCCGGGAAATAAGTAGGAATCTTAAATTAATTGATGAGTTACCATTCTGTACATCGCTTTTCAAGAGTCAATTTGTTACCTAAAGAAACCTGTGCCTCCAAAACGCCGCACTTTAAGAATGTCACACATTAAGGTGCTGCACATTAGAGGGTATCGAGTGAGTAGTTGAATGGTCCGATAACAACATCTAACGTGTGCATAATAGACTGGGAGATTAATGGAATCTTTTCTCACAAAACTAAAGTAAAAAAGGAAGAAACAAATAATGAGAATCATTTTATTGCACACTAATACTAATACAACGTTCGTTAAGGACTGGAGGGATGAATTATTGTAATGCTTTATCATCTAGGACCATCCTACTGCTCGCTCATTTTACTTGCTGTCGATCCCTGTAGCATCCCATCGCCCTAGCTTAACCTTGACCAACCCAAAACTAAGCCGTATCATTAACCTTGGCAGCACATATTAACCTTAACTTAACACGTTGACTCCGTTTTCACGGTTGTAACGGTTGGTGTGGTCAGGTTGTAAGTAGTAGAATTGGGAAATTTACTTTACTGCTAGAATACATTTCTATACTTTCTAAGAAATATGAAATATATAACCGCATGATATTTTTTCTTCTTCAATAACAAATTTTTTCAATAGATCGAAAACTATTTACACCAGTTCTTGATAGAGCAATTTACCCGGTGGAACACATATGTCCCAACACTCAGTCAATATGTTAAATCGTGTGAATTAGATATGTACCTTGTGGTGTAAATTGCGTTTCATTCAATCGACCTTTCCCTTTTTAGCTCTTCCGTACTTAACCTCACAACCGACCTACCCCAACTCACATTAACAAAGCCTTTAACTAACTTACCCTCTTTTAATTGCTCTGTTTCAACCTTATGTTTATAAAAATAAATTCAAGAAAAACAACAGAAAACGTACGAGGGAGCACTTTGCATACAACGCAATTTTTCTTTATCTGTTATAGGGGTTTCTAAGCACGAGACTGAAATCTTAAATTGGAGATATGGCACAGCGGATGCAGGTAAATGTAAAAGAAGATTAAAATATTTATAGTAGTAACGAAACTAATAATCGACCTTCTATCTAGAATGCGAGTAAAAACAGTGAAGGATTCTATTAAGAATTGACATTGATATATACATTCAATGAAGAAAACAAAATTAAAAATCAATGACTTGTAGCAGCAACGGTGAAAGCATTCTCATTAAAGCGAATGTTTTTCGGAAATTATGCGGAGTTTAAGTAAATTTTGATATTCTATTAGAAATTTGAGCTTGTGACCGAGCTTGTGAAGAATCATAGAAAAAATTTGACGATTCTGGTTACATGGGATGATCAATAAGCTTCCTTTCCAAAATGAGTTGAAACATTGCATTCGATTTTGTTGCAGATCTAGTTAGATTAAAAACACAAAAAATAACCGATTCTTCGGGATTGTGTTTTTGAAGTTTCTTCTTAAGAGACGGAAATGACTACTTTATGTTTATACATTTCATCACAATCAAATGTAACTCAAGCGTCAATCAAATGTAATCAAATGTAGTTTACAATCACGATCAAATGTAACTTACCTATCAAGCTCAGAAGCTTACACTTACACCGTCCTTCGGTAAATTTGCTCAATGAAGACAGGACATTTTATTTTTCCTTAAATTATCACCGTACAATATTTTCAACTTTTTCAAGAGCGATTCTTTACGGATCTAGAAATGATCACTAATATGAATGAGCTCGTCCGCCTTCGACCACCCGCATAGATTTAGGCTTAATGAGATAAGTTTTTTACGAGTGCTTTCTTTGATGAAATATGAAAAGAAAAATGCATGTAAAGCTTGATATTAAGGCTCTGTGTATCGGTATTTGCACTTGTTTTAGAAGTTAATTTCCTAAGCTCAGAGGCAGAGAGTTAAAGAAGTCTTTAATCGTAATTTGTTTTCCCCTTAATGCGTGTTTTAAAATCTCGGTTCCTATTCGTGTAACCATACATAACATACAATATATTCTGAATTATATTCGAGAGGTTTCTCACAAAGTTCATCGAACCTCGTTGAGGACGCTTAAGTAGAGAGGATCACTTCCACTCGAGGGGGAAGAGTCATTGCTGGAATTCAGAGTGTGAAACCAAGATTTATACTTGAGGCGCCAGATCTGTACCGTAAGACTCGATCATTAGTCTCATAAGTCTTAGGAACACATTAAGGACCTTAATAAGATTTACTATCTTAAGAATTACGTTACACCAACGGCTCATATCTGCATCAAGTTGGAGTAATGTGAGTTTCGTTAGGTGTTAGGAAATGTTTATAACAGGCTAGTGCAAAAATTTTTGCCGATTTCCAAGCTCAATTTTGAGGATGGAAAACTGGTTATTTTTGAAGAATTAATTCATAACAATAACATTCTTGGGCTTCTACGACCTGATTTCATCAGCCACCAAGTTTATATATGCCTCGTTTGTAAATTTTTTTTAGGTTTTGATGCGAAATATGAATCAAACTCATTTTTAATCTCTTTTAGTGATGTGAACCTAAGGCCACTTAAATGGTTCTGTAATCCACGAAATAAGTGATAATCAGAAGGGACGAGGTCGGAAGAATATGATGAATGGGGTAAAACTTCCCATTCAGGTACTGCTAGGAGAGCTTTGGTCTGTCGCGCTGTGGCCGACCACACCTTTGAGGGATCACCTCTAACCTCGTCTTTCAAGCTGAAATTCCCTTTATGAAAACGGGAAAACCACCATCTGCAAGTTCTCTCCTTCACAGCATCATTTCCATATGCACGTTGAACGTTTTGTGCTGCAACACTTGCACTGAAACCTCTACGAAACTCGGAGAGTAAAGCATGTCTGATATGTTCTTCACTTGGGCTGAAAATGGGGTCAAATAATGCAGCAAAATATGAATGATTCCTTAATGGTCTGAAAGAAAGAGGTGCAAATTTCTTTTGAAATAATAAGTCAGCTATAGAACTAGACACAATGTCATTTTAGATAATTTTGAATTCCTCTCTTTTAAATTGGCGACAACTTTTGCACCAACCAGATAGTTACAAGGACTGACAGTTCAGACAAGTAAACAGCGAACGCCTGGAATCAAGTTCTGCTAAATATTTTGCACGGAAATGAAAATATCAATAATGGGCCAATTTTTAAGAAATCTCACTTTGATGATAAAAATGTGAACTATGTATAAATGAACATTTTTGAAGTGAACGTTTCGGAATTTTTAGGGGAAAGAATTTAAACTGGTGCATACTTCAGTATTGGAATAGAGAAAAGGGAAACTTATAATATTAAGAAAATGGAAACAAATAAGATACACGTATCTCTTAGAACTTAAAAAATCTAATATCTTTACTCTAATGAAAATTAAAGCCTTCACAAATACACACACGTTCACACACTGATCCATACACACACACACACACACACCCACACACACACACACACACACACACACGTACACACTCATTCAGACACACACAGAAATAAGTCAGCATTTGGATGAGATGGTTTATTTACGGCACTATGATGTATTTATTGAGATTAGGCTTGAGAGTGAATATGAATACGGGCTCTAACTTAATTAGTCATGTTTTGTTGAATTCAACTTAACAAAATTAATGTTGAAAAATTGCTGTGTTGAAATATATGATGAAAATGTTCACAATGATATATAATTACTTATTGAAATGGAGAAGCCATTGCACGACCGGGTCTATGACAAATTACTGAATATTGATTGTGTTTAATGAACGGCTGGAGTTTAGAACTGCCAGTGTGAGACTGCGTTTAGAAATCACTCTTGTTTTTTTGTTCTGTCAATGTGAGACTGCGTGCAGAAATCACTCTTGTTTTTTTGTTCTGTCAATGTGAGACTGCGTGCAGAAATCACTCTTGTTTTTTTGTTCTGTCAATGTGAGACTGCGTGCAGAAATCCCTCTTGTTTTTTTGTTCTGTCAATGTAAGACTGCGTGCAGAAATCACTCTTGTTTTTTTGTTCTGTCAATGTGAGACTGCGTGCAGAAATCACTCTTGTTTTTTTGTTCTGCCAATGTGAGACTGCGTGCAGAAATCACTCTTGTTTTTTTGTTCTGTCAATATGAGACTGCGTGCAGAAA
Organism: Platorchestia sp. MABIK; assembly: GCA_014220935.1. Taxonomy (NCBI): domain Eukaryota; kingdom Metazoa; phylum Arthropoda; class Malacostraca; order Amphipoda; family Talitridae; genus Platorchestia; species Platorchestia sp. MABIK. Next base: position 49,084 of record JACJUY010001003.1, on the reverse strand, counting down.
TCACTCTTGTTTTTTTGTTCTGCCAATGTGAGACTGCGTGCAGAAATCACTCTTGTTTTTTTGTTCTGTCAATGTGAGACTGCGTGCAGAAATCACTCTTGTTTTTTTGTTCTGTCAATGTGAGACTGCGTGCAGAAATCACTCTTGTTTTTTTGTTCTGTCAATGTGAGACTGCGTGCAGAAATCATATTTGATACAACAGACGCATTCACTTCACAAGCATTCTCTTACAATCGCTCCTTTCTTCCTCGTATTTAGAGATGTTGTCTCCAAACTATTCCTGAGAAATACTCGGACGTCCACTGAAGTATAAGACCTGCGGTCAAATGACGACGTCTCTTTCATCAATGTGGTATTCAAATACCTGAGAAGGGGAAGTTTGGTTTTTTCCTACGTTGGGGGTAGTGAAGGCTAGACAAATTTATTAATTTAGATAATTTTTCTGGGCATTATCTACAAAAATCTGAATGCTTATTGTCAGTTGAAAGCCATTAAAAATATTCAACTCCCCGCGGGAAAAAACTAAAAGTCTCAAACCAGCTTTTATATACTGTTTCATTGCCTAAAATTTGTATATACTCTGAACTATTTTACTATTGAAACGTTATGTCAACGTTTTTTATTAAAATGTTAACTTATATCTTCGTTCTCCTTGCTATCATGTCAATCTATGTGCTCTGAAATATGCGTACTAGAACATGACATTATTCCAATCTCAATTGATAATGACGTCATGAGAAACTATATTTGTACAATATGAAGAACTGCACTGGAACATTATGGCATAACAATGCCGACTGATATCGCTCATAGTTAATCTGGTGACGATGCAACTTATCCTGGAGTACCTGAACTTCATGAGCTCATGCTTTGAGTTAAACTGAGCTCGTTTCCACCAGTCTGCACCTGTACACTGCACTAGCCTGCCAGCTCTGCCCTGCCCGGAGCTGCTGGGACACCCGCCGCTGCCGTCAGCAAGCCTTTATCTGCTGGTGTGCCTTGCGAGGCGACAGGGTAAGGAATAAAACTATGGATGGCTTTTGTGATACATTTATTATTCGGTAAATTTTTATGAGACAAAACGATGAATGGTAAGAATTGAACGCATTCATTGATTGTACCAGTCAATTGTTAGTGGTGTCTTCCTTCCTTTAGTGTCTTTATTTGTTTATTTATACAGGGTGGCGCATAAGTAACGCACCCTTTTAAAAAATTAATTAAAAATAAACTATGAAAGACTATGAAACTGAAAGGTATAACGATAGGGTTATTTGCAAACGAAAGAGGAACTATTAAAGATTATTTACATTTCGTATCCTGTCTACAGATACCCAGTGTATATTGCGGTAATAAATAAGGGTGCGTTACCACAGAACACTTACATAAGTATATGATCTGTGGCGTTAATAATGAGCCACCCTGTATGCTTGATGTTCGCTTCTTCCGTCTCTCCGCCGCGCTTCCAAGGATGCTTAATGACCGTATCTCTGATACGCGCACCACTGTGAAGTACAAGAATATTTTTATTGCGGGTTCTGTTAGGTTGGATATGTTTATTTACCCCACACACCTGGAAAATTTATTTAATAACAAATTTAATACCGTCATTTTGGACGGGCCGTGTACACTAGTAAATTAATATTACGTGAACAAATTACCTGCCCTCGGCGCATTGGGAACCAACTGCCACTGCATCGCATCGAAGGGTTTGAGACGCGCTGGTCTGACCCTCAACCTTTGAAAAAATTAGGTACAATATTTCCTCAAGTCTCTCTTGAGCCAGAGATCCGAAGCAAAATTTTTATTTTAGCGACTTCTGTGGAAAAATGTTCAGGTATGAGGTATTCCATAAAATTTTGCATTCACTCATACACTATTTTATTTTTCACTCACTTCTTTCAACAACTGTGTACAATTGTGTATATCCTCTGAAATCTTTCTGCGCATAATTCAGAATTTTTTTAGACAAATACGCTAAATGTTATTGCAGTAGCTGATAAATAGCTGTGACGATGGTAATGTAAATGTGAAAGTTGATGCTGATAACGATTTTCTTATTAATTTAGATGCACTTAGAATATTGATTTTGCAAAACAGATTAGCTGTGTGATAGATTGCTTCCACAAGAAAACCTTTGAAAAAAATTTCCAATTGTCGTATATGTAATAGAAAACCATCGACTGCTTGGGCAGGATTCTTCTATAATTAATTTTTATTTAAATAAAGTATTGCTGACAATTGTGAACAGGGGAAGCCAGTCAAACCGACAAGATTATCAATCACAATTCCAAGTATAAATTTTATTGATAATATTAATTCCTTCCATTCAATACATGAATGGAATGGAGTTCATGAACAGGAACAGCTTTGACTCAAACAAATTTCTTGCTCATGATGTCTCTGTTTGTGAGGTATTCGAAGTTTCATTACAGTGGTTCTTATTGTTAATTTCATTCACTATTTACGCCATCTCCCCAAAATCTACGCATGCGTCGTATACAATGAGCCGACAAGAGCTCAGGTAGGGAGGTGTTCAGTGGTGTTCAGTTCGTTGCACAGCCAAGTGCGAGCGGAACGGTCAAGTCAAGGCGATATTCTCGGTTGTTGAAGTATTTAGGAAAAATCGTGGTCACAAAACGGTATACGTAGCATCGCGAGTCCTTGAAACGCACACTATTTTGTATATCTGAGTACAGATTATGAAAAAAATAGTTCAGTAATAGAGGATGTTCATTTAGTCTCTTTCCCATTTCAAAAATTCATTACAAACATAAATGGTGAGATATTTTTTTTAGATTTATTTCATTGTCTTCTGTGCTTATTAAAGTTTTTAATCACAATTTGCATTCGTGTGTTTCCGGGATCCTGTTTGTGAAAGAGCTGCTGTTGAATGAACCCCTCAAAAATATACCCCAAACTTTGAGAGGGCGCAATGGCCTCGAGAGGGCGCAATGGCCTCGAGTCTTTGAAGCAAAATCAGACAGGTAGACTTAGCGAAAATACAAAACTAAGCATGGAAAAGATCCACCATCACCTCCGTCAATTCGTGCATGGTACAATGAATTTATGCAGACATGGACAGTGTTAGCCATTGCCTCAATTGATGAGGTTATGCTACAGCGAACATGGCAAAAACTCGAGTACAGGCTTGATAGGCTTCGTGCAATCAATAGTGCCCATGTAGAAGTGTATAAAATAAGGTAAAAAACTTTAATAAATGCGTTATACAATAGAACAAATCCGAATAAAATATCCCATCAATTGCATTTGGGATAAATTTCTGAATGGTAAAGAGACTCTATAGTCACCCAGTATTTAAATGAGCCTCTGTATTCGGAAACAAACATTGGCATCTACGGATACTCTATTTCCAATTCAAGCCTGATACATATCATCTTGTACATTGGTTTTTCAATACCTTATAACTAACACCAGGACGCCATTACGCTTTCTCCCAGTCAAGACCGGTACCCATTTCAGATACCTGGGTAGAGTGGGGTATTGTGCTTAAAATTTTTTCTCCTATACCCAACGGAGAGAATCGCCACAGAGATGGTCTCTTCTCATTAATTATGAAACAATTCGAAAGGAAAAGATGTCAATAAAAGTATTTATTCGGAGTTACTTTTTATTCGTTCGACTGAGAGTTTCAGAAGATGTCCCAAAGTCTCCGAAAAAAATATTATTGAAAAAAGGAAGAAGATCCGCCATTCGATCCAGTTGAGCGATCCAGTCATTGGACAGTTCTTGGTCTTATCATCTTCCTGAATTATCCTGCAAGCAAAACACACATATGAATCAAAACACAGTGAAATACAATGTATGACGCATTCAATAGCAATCAATGAGCATAAATGTGTCAAAAAGTTATTAAAGGATAGTAAAGTTACTCCTCAACAAACATTTCTCCTTTAATTTGAAGTATTACCGTGCAGTTCATACAATTAAATTAAGCGTATATTGCACTAGGTAGACGAAATAAATAAATTACAAATATAACAACTGAAATAACAAATTAACCAAATGCATAATGACTAACTAATTATATACTTGGACTAAAGTATAACTCACGCTTTCAAGATTTTTTAAATTCGTCAAAAACTTTCCGTTAAAACTTTGACAACAGAGTTAAATAGTTTGATAAAAATCAACTCTACATTCTACACTTCCAACTGGTCAACTCACGAGAGCACTAGAATTATGCGCAATTCATTCGCTGTACTACCAACCGAAGTGCTTGAAGCCTCCTCCGAAGCCACCGAAGCCCCCTCCAAAACCGCGTTTGAAGCCTCCACCAAATCCACCACGGTGACCGAAGCCTCCAAATCCACCGCCGTGACCAAATCCACCGAATCCACCACCAAACCTTCCGAAGCCGCCTCCGAAACCACCGGGGCCTGCGGTCGCCAGAGCGACGGCGCACATCAGAACGAGAGCGAAGGCGAGACGGAACTGAGGAATGAACTCGGGAGTGAGCATTTTGGGTAATTTGTATTACCTAAAAAAATACAGTTTCCATGAATATCGATTCTTTAATAAACTGTTAATAATTATTAGGAAACAATGTTAACTGAAAATTTCATACATATCCTATAGTGATCTGACTACTATAAAGCTCTGAAAATAGTTCATTCTGAAGTAGACACACAACTCAAAACTTTTGAATCTTCATTGTTATTATTGTTCTGACGGTGCAATGATCCCACGCAGCTAAAAATATAACTTGATGCTGACGAGAGACTTCAGAGGCAGGGGGAATTCGAGTGACCTTGACACTGGAGGAAAATTTGCATGTGAAGAAAATTACTTTGTTATTTTTACACCAGTGTCACCATTGGGGTGAACTCTAAATATAGTAAATGTGCACTTTCCTTCCAAGTGGTACGTTAATCGATTCCTCCAGAAACTGAGATTTACATTGTGCCGAACATGTCTTAAGAACTTATTGCACAAAGGTTACCTTCGGGATGACAGAGAAACTAAACTTACCAGAAATACATTTAAAACGCTTAGCGAGGAAATAATTAGGTTTTCTGAAACTGGATACACGTTTTTTCTAAAGTTAGCATTGAACGTGTTACTTCTCACAAACTTCATTTGCATGTGTGTGTGAGCCGGAGATATTTCTATTTTTAAGTAAAAACTATGGATTTTACTTGAAATACAAGTGGTATCGAAAGGTCAAGCTAACACTGTTCGTATATGTCAAGAACATGTCAAGAGTTTTCCTCATTAAATTAACAAATTCGTTAGGTATCTTGCTTCCACTACTGAATTATAATGTCCGCGCTAGGTGTGGTTGCTCACCATGTTGTCGAGGGCTGTCGAGTAACTCAACTGGTGACCTGGTCAAATTCTGCTCGCCTTATATAAAGCGGCGCTCGGCGTCTCTGACCTAGAATTAGTCGCGCTAGATTCAAATGGTAATGGCTCGCTAGGGTCACTATGGCAATTCCGAGGGGAAATTAAGCATCCAAACAAACGTACGAGGTGAAACTGGAAAGTGGTCTGACAGTGACATGAAAAACTGAAAATGAAACTCATTTTGTTCATAAAACGAGAAGTGAATGAACTCCAGTAGTTCTTGTTGGAAGTACATTTTTCTGACCTAATTTTTAAGTCATTAAATTTAAGATGTGCCCGAACATTTGCTGATTAGTTGGTATACCCTAGTATAAGTGTTGCCATTTAAAGCAACCAAATTACAGTATCTTTTGAATACTTTAGGAAGCTTTATTTTCTAAAAGTATGGTTAATGAAGAGACATGGAACGTTAACTTTTCAGCTGATCATGTTCATGTAATCATTCCCAAACACTTCTCAAAATGCCGATGACGGGACGGTTTCAGGCGCAAGGATCCAATTTATTTCTGTGTAACCATTCCATTATTATTTAGTCGAGTGCTAGGAGTGACCTGTTATTTATAGGATGGAAATATTCCTAAACATTTTATTGAATCGATATTTGTGCCAAAAACCAATCGAAATCATCGAAGAACAGCAAACACATCGTTGTTTCGTTGTTGGGACATATGTCGGATGTGTGTGCTTGTAAACCTGGGTACGATATCATGAACGAATTTGTTGTGTTACGAGATGCGGTTTTTGGAGCATTTCTATATTGTCTGCCCTCAGACACGCACAGTAGAGCATAGCAAATTTATGAACAGCATGTCATAAGTTTCTGTACTGCATGACACTGTACGTGTGTGTACGTTCAAATACTGCGTAGGTGTTGTAATGGTGATCTCGATAGTGCTAATTAATATTAACAAGCAATTAATCGATAAACATTTTTCCTACTTGGCAGAAATCAGGTGAACTTTTTTAATATCTGAGTAATAGGACGATAGAAGCAGAATGAAGCCTTCACATCTTTTACGAACCAATTCAAATGCGTGTGACTCGTCTTCGAATCAATCCGCAAACACCCTTTGGATAAAAATATAATTTACGTCTATCATGCTTTGCTATAAACGAAGAAAGAAATATGAATTAAGAACCCTTTTATCAAAACATCCGTTAATTATATTCTAATTTTGAATATGAATGAATGAACGAGAAATATCGTGTCCTTGCCATTAAGCTCTACGATACGATGCATGTTGTGCAATGCCAATATTGACAACAGTGCTATAAAGATCTCATGTAGGGCAAAGTTTGCTAACAATTTAAGGGTTTGGAAAATTTTTTCATTCATACGACACACCGGTTTTAAATAGCCATCTTAGTTTATCGGAATTGTCCACAGGACTTAGTTTGCTTAATTTCCACTATTTTTTTGTAATTGTATTTTATGTTAATTTATTTCAATTCCATTGTTATACAGATGACCTAATTTCTATATTTTTAGATAATGATGAGTTAACGCTTGAAATGTCCTATTTTATGAGTGAATGTAGTGTGCGATATTCTCAGTTCTCTCATTTATATTTTGAGAAATATCATAGTGAAAAATGAACAGGAGCGTAGTTTTTTAAAATAAATTCTAGTTATAAATAAGAAACAGTTAAATAACCAGGATAAAGTAAAATTTCTCGGAACAATCAATTCAGCTAAAAATACGCAAGCTGCCTAGGAAGCAGGCGGAAAAGTTCGGTAGGTTCTGATTTCGATAGGATCTTTTCGTTATTTAATATTTTAGACAGAGCAATGATTGCTCGTCTATGTGTAGTTTCTAAAGCTGCTTCCACTTTTTCCAGCTACGTCTGTGCTTGCGGGGTGATTTTGTGGTTCATAAAACAAGGGGACGTTTCTCTGAGCTTTAATGATCTGTGACGACGTTTAAAAATGTTCTCTTTTCTTCCGCTTACTTAATCAAATTATTTCGAGTAGGTAAGAAAGTTACTTATGTATCCATTTCTACATTTCACCGCTCGCCTCTATTACTAGCTTTACTTCGCGACAGTATGTGAATCTTCTAGATATTGATGAAAGTTAAGCACTCTGCATTCATCACCTGGAAAAAGTAAAATCGTTCATAGTAGTCCTTGTAGGTACGAGTATTTTTCATTCTTTTCTCTGCATTCGAGTGTAATGTGCCGTGAGAGGGCCACACAGCGGCGCTCACTGAACCATTATCGAGGAGTTCACGCCAAAACGCATGAATTTCTCTGTACTTATGCAGCTCTGTTCACCAAAAGTTTTCGTGACTCTTGAGAACAATGAAGGGCGTGTAAAGTCGGTGCAATTACTTTCAATTCATTCAAAACTGCAGCACTGGAAACTTGAATTAAATCGTAAAATACGCAACCTTCCACATGGTAATTCTGTTGGTTATGAACTGTGAATTGTATTTTTTAATTAATTTTTTAGAAGCAGTTAAGTTTAACACGGATTAGGAAGAATTATGCTAGAAAACAATCACAGAACATATATGGAATAAAAAAAGATATGATGAAATAAAGCATTATCCTGTGAAGTCTCTATAGAAAGCATTTTGCTCAAATTATTAGATAATGTGGAAAAAAGAATTTTTTCGCAACATAAAATTTTTGCTAAACCTTCTGTTCGTTAAACATCACTCGAAAAATACACCGATCTTGAGTAATTCCAGACCGTGTCTGAAATACTGATTTATTCACCTCTCCAGTCGACGGTGAGTATACAAAGTTCGTCCATTTAGCTGCCGCTAATTGGACGTTAGCAGAAGATTCAAACTTTTGCTATTTTTTATCTTTAATGTGAAGATGCTACCATAGCGTTCCATGAGCGGATAAATTAGGGAAAAGTCGGATGCAACAAGTTGCACTCGCGACCGTGCGAAAACAATGTATTTCTGCTATATAACTGATGCATCACCTCTCACGGTTCTGAAGTATAACTGTTTTCATGGTTATTGGTCTTTATCTAAGGAGATAACGTCGAATTTTCTCTCCTGCGAATGACACAAATGTCACTGAGAGCTTCTCTTCGTGGCTTCATAGATGTAAAGGATGAAGGTGGAAATAGATTCCGTGATCTTGTGTTCGTAATTGCACGTACAGCGAATACATCATAACGGCTAACTTTCTTATATGTGATGTTGTCTGATTAAAATTGCACTCATTAAAATTACTCGAAAGTGAATTGCATTTATTCCAATAAAATATATTTTAAAGCTCAAAAAAAAAATCCGACACAAAGTTGGACGTCTTTTTATCTGTCACAACTTCATCACATTCATCCACGTAAGGTACCTAAGCACCAAACTTCGACATGTAAACTAAAAATGCATCAATTATATAAACTTAATCAGTCATCTCCATTTTGAGCTCGCAATTATTTGAAAATTCATTTAAACGTTCCGAACAACGTTGTTTCCTATACAAAATATCAAGACTATTTTTAACCATTTTCGTATTGATCATAGTTGTAAAAATGAAGATCTCTATTCAGACACAAACATTCTATATCATGTTGTTGAAAAACATGTTCAAATAATAAAAGCATTACATATATTCACAAGCTTAAACCTGCCCTCAACGAAAATATTAATGATTTCGTTGCTCTAAAACTATTCAATAGGACTGCAGTCTAAATGTTTGAAACATCCGCTCGTTCTTCCATTTCGCTTGTGTCTCTGGTGCAATGAACATGTAACTACTGTGCAATATTAGCTAGCCTGTTGGTGATCAATATTCATACAGTAAAAAAATTGCTATCTAGTCGTCCCACAATGTGATTGTCTGTGATTTTACTGGGTCTGATTTTGCGTGAACAATTGCTTTACATTTTTATCAATGTGACTGTATAAAAATATGATCTACCTTATTTTTTCAGCCTGAAGATGGTGATAGTTTCATCGGAACGGTGCAATTTATAGATTGATGGTGGGATAGAATGTTAAATGTGGACATTGGTGGAGTAAAAATGTTGAGTCATTACCTTTTTATTTTAACACGTGAAGCACTTGATGTATTTCATAGAGTTGAGAAGTCGGAAATGATATTTCAAACTGGTGAGCTTAAATCCTTTGACTAACGTAGTCACTCTCCTAGACTTGACAGTCACTCACCTAGACATTGATAGTCACACTCCTAGAACATTACTCTTCCTCTACTTTCTGAGAAGTTGCTCGTTCAATCTTACACTGTCACTATGGTATTACATTTTATTTTAATTTTAGTTAACTCATATTGTCAGTAATCGAAGCACTTTATGATTAATACACTGAATTCATATAGGTTTGGCGGTGAAATTTTTATCCTCGAATTAGTCATGTTTAGATCATAAATATAATGATGTCTTTTGAGTGAGCTGAAACAACACGTTCGTTAACGTACCTGATTGCATCGTTCTCCAAAATACGCTTGAGTTTTTGCCGATCGTAATTGCATCGTCGAGTAACCGTCACAAAATTCAGTTTTTTTAAAGATTTTATGTCAACTTGGTGCAACGATGCTTCTTAATTCACGAGACTGTCTATTTCCCATGCCCTCTTTGTAATTTGTAAAAGACTGGTCTGATTCTTTCACAAACTGATACCACAAGTTCAAAATCTCACTCACTAAGACCATGTAGAGTTCTACGACGAAAGCGTTGTAAAAGTGATGAACCTAGCAAACAATTTCCTTTCAATTCATGAGGGGCTACATTTTACTCCTGAAATTCCTAAAGTTTGAAGTACATTGAGGCATCTACATTGTTGCACTGTATACCGGATTGACAGAACAACACGGTTTAACTTCAAGACATTACCTCCAGTAGTACTAATGAACTGTTTTTGGCTAGTTTTAGTTTGAGCAGTAATGAACTGCTTGGGGAAGGCCAGCTCGATGAAATAGAAAACCAATTCTCTGTGACCTGTACGGAACATAGAGTCTCAAGAATACAATACAAGATTATTGACTGGTGATGCATTGAACTTACTGATACTATTCTCAGCGCTCGGTGGTAATCTACTATGAAGCTGTGAGCACGGTTGAAGACTTTTCTTAACCTGGTCATTTTTTATTCCGCACCAAGAAGTTATTGAAGTTAATTATTGAATCCATTAAACTGATTAAAATATAACATATTTGCTCATTGAATATTGCTTCATTCTGGTCTTTCTACGAAATCTTATTAGCAGCCGAAGGCAGCAGCTCTGAGTCAACATTCATTCCGTTGCCTAATTTTATTGCGTTGAGAATGACATCTGTCCCTGATCGCCAAAAATAATTCCAACGATAAAATACAATTTTGTATTTTGAAAATATCCCTTGATGCAATAATTCAAACTAAATAAAATTGTAAGACCTACACTTCTGACCTTTCAGTCCTGTGATGATAAGCTTAAACTTCTTCATCGAATAAAGAACAATTATTGCAAGATTCTGACTAAGCAACTTCGAATTGCTCGGTCATGTTATGAAGGTTAGGTAAGGACGGTTAAACCCAACTCAGGTTAGATAGGCAAGGTTCGGTTGTGTAAGTGTTAATTTATTATTCTAGGTTGTGATATTTTAGGTCGAAATACGCTAAGTTTGATTCCAAACAAATCAAACGAACCACGAATTAATGATATTATTGTTCTGGGCTAATTGTTAATTGGACAATAATTCTCCAGGGACAACGCAGTGACGTAGAATCTGTCTGAATGACTTTTTTGCAGATTCTAACTGCAATTGACACAAGCTCCATGGGAAGTTTACTGAATTTAATTGATGAGTTTAAAGGCAAATAAAATAATCCACAGCTCAGAAAATGGTTCTTTTGAACTGAGTGTCAATAAATTCCTCACATAACTTTTACAAAGCTTCTTTGTGCATACAACTGTTCAGATATATTTTTGTGAAAAACTTAGCCGTCGCGTAATTAAAGTTAAATTTTTAAATATACCTACAAGCGTAATGTTACGAATTCACTCAACGGCATTTAGACGAGAGCAATTTAGTGCATTTTCACAGTTAATCATGTACATGGTGCTGAGCGCAATCATTTCTGAAGTGAAAAATGGAAGAGCACGTTTTAAAACAGGGGAGCTTCTTATGATTAATCGATGGAGCTTGTGTGAACGTTAAGCAGGCTTTAGAGAGGTAGAAAAACACACGTAAGGAAGTTAAAACGACACGAACAGCGAATTTCTATGGGTTCATAACTACTGTAAATTGTGTCTCGGCTCTGAAGCACAGCTCAGGGCATCAGTTCTTCTTTCGGTGTTCTCAGCGCTAAGGAGTCTGCTGTCGCACTCGCAAAATTTGACCAGAGCCCAAAAATTTCACGTGACAGAAACTTGTCCCAACGAAAATTACTATTTTAGGATCGAAAATTTTGATACCTAGGATTCAGCCCGCAACACATCTCAACTTTTCGTTTGGAAGTTTTCGCAAATTTTTCGACACTGCCCGCATTTCAATCAATGAGGCCTAGCAGTGAAGTTTTTATAGTTTGTTCATTTGTTTTTTTCCGGGTTCACTCCATTTTTTCGTGTAGATTGTCTTTAATTCATCGAAATAAATGTTGGTTGCGTAAAATGTCCGAATGCATTGTTGCGTGCTTATATTTTCCGCTCACTGAAGATAGACTTGCATTAAATTGGAAACGTAAGCGCTGGACTGAACCTTTACAGGAACTCTGTTTCTTCCTCTGGAAGCTACTTGCGTCACACAAGGAAAAACCCGTATATTTTGTTGCACAAAAGTTGACCGAATCACATGTTTGATACCTATTTTACTTAATAAAACTGTTGAAGTAGAGCCACAAAGCAAGTAAGTCTCAACATATCGCCTTGCCAGGAGTAAGTCCTGAAATTTCAGGGACTGGTTAACATACGAGTATTTCTGGTCGCATTCCTGGATGAGTACATGGTCCGAATTTTTACGTTCAAATTTTTAACTTGCCTGGAAGAAAGTTTTAAATTTCCCTCAATAATGTGGCTTTCTGACCATAAAAAGATGATTGAGGTCCTTGGTTCTTGCGTTTAGCAGAGCAGCTGATAGCACCAACATCTACACTCACTCTGCTGATGGCCGTCGTCAGATCCAGCCCCAAGGAATGATCAGTGAATCTGTCACGGTTGTTTTCTCCTGAAACTTCTGACACAGGGAATATCTTGGAGCCGCTTCTCTTCTCTCTCAGGGTTTGAAATTGCTTCACAAGAACCCTCAAATTTGGTGCCGATCTATGTACTGTTAAGCGTAAGATGAATAACAGTGCATCAACCATTTTAAATTGTACTATCGCTGTCGCACGCAGATGTTCTGAAGCCATACAATTCACCTTTTATAGATTAGCTTAGATTTATTTTCTTTTTAATAATAGATTTATTTTCTTTAGCCAGTCTCTCTCTGGGTAGTGAGAATATCATATTTTTTAACCAAATGCGTCCGTTTTTGACGCTCTAATTTAAAAAAAATGTGTAATTTCGGGTTTTCCTTAAAATACTTTGATTCACTTTGACTTGAGAGACATGTTGCAACTGAGCATTGATCCTCTATATGTACTTCTTGTATTAGTCAATAGGTGTAGGAAAAATTACATGCTTTATACCACTGGTATTTATTATAATTCAAAAGTTAGAGTTCTGTGGGGTAATGATATAGCTACAACTTTCATTGTACATTTAGACGTCGCTGCTAAATGAAGAAAGTTGAAGATTCTTCGCCGTCAATAAAATCCATGTTGCTTAAGTTTTCATCCTAGGTCGTCCAGGTGTTCCAGCTTAGTAATTATTTTGTTCAGAGATGTTGATTCTTCGACTGAATAATGTATTGGCTAACTAAATATATATTCAAAACAAAAACATGATTGTTTTTCATGCACCGTACTCAAACTTCCATGTGTAAATCAGGGAAAGTCGCTGAGATATCCGTAAAAACTCGAGTGAAACGACTTCGGTTATTAGTGAATGTTATAATGCTTTAGTTGCCTTTCTACTTCCATCCATCACTTCATGTTTACATAAATGAAATAGAGAAATTTGCTAGAAAAATAATGTTCATATATTATGTTTCATTTTTCTTCATAAACGGGAATTAGCAATTTGAGAAAATTTGGGGAAATGAAAATCCTTTTAAAAACACACTTTATTTGTTAGACTGCAGATTAACTTTAAATATCTCAAATCAATGTCAATAACAAAAAATTTTTTCGAATGATCCAGTTGAGTGGAGAGATTATTTGAAGGCTCATCTTTCTTTAGAAATTATCCTGTAAACAAACCAAACATCTGCATCAGTTCACAGTAGAAAACAGTACATGGGTTTATAGAGCGATAATCTGTGAATGCAAATTTGGCTCATAGCTATCATTTACTCCTTGCTTTATCCTTCAATAAGACATAAAACTTTCAATAGCAGTGTGACTGTGGGAAGAAATATTGCTTGGCGCTGCCAATACGATCCATCAAATAATTATTTAAATTTCGCGTTCATTTAAACTTATATCGGAAGACATCATGCCAGATTTATATCTGATTCAACTCCGAACTTGTTCAATTAGCACATGTCTCAAAATAGAGATCGCTTACATGTTTCCACAAATTTGGAAGTGAGTTATCCACCGTTTATGCATCCGCTAGTGACATTGATAAGTATAAAGTTTGCGCGTGGAAAACTTTGAAAAATTACTAACCGAAGTGTTTGCCTCCTCCGAAGCCGCCGAAACCACCTCCAAAACCGCGTTTGAAGCCCCCACCAAATCCACCACGGTGACCGAAGCCTCCAAATCCACCGCCGTGACCAAATCCTCCGAATCCACCACCAAACCTTCCGAAGCCGCCTCCGAAACCACCGGGGCCGGCGGTCGCCAGAGCGACGGCGCACATCAGAACGAGAGCGAGGGCGAGACGGAACTGAGGAATGAACTCGGGAGTGAGCATTTCGTGTAATTTTTCAGTCGCTTATTCCTTTCATATCTACAGAAAAGGTGTGAATAACATTTGGTGCTTTCTACGCTTTACAAAGTAATTTAAAATCCATTCATATTTTAAAATGGACTAATATTCTTGAGCTCTTTGCTGAAACTTGAAACGTTCCTTTTTATTCACACCTGGAAAAAAATCATCTAACAAATTTGGCACAAAAGAGTTTGTGCAAACATTGCTTCTGAAAATTTTGGTGCAGAACTTGGTTCATGGTATAATTTTAATTTGAGTTTGGTTAGCTACTGTCATGATATCCAAAATTAGTTCTGAATTTTATCGAGTGAAATAAGTTCTAAAACGATTGAGTTCCTATTTAAGAGAATAATGTTCTCTTGAAATAAGGAATTATCGCTTGAATTGCTTTTGTGCTCAAGTTTTTAAGAATCTATCACACGAAAGCCGGTTTCTGGTACATGAGGAGTAATTAAATTAATATTATTTTCTACAAAATATGCATTCCACAGTAGTTTTTGAATAGCTGGATGCTTTTCTTTAGTTAATACCCATTTTGTGTTATTTTACACGAATGCCATTTGAGTCCATGTTAGTGAGAGATATATTTCAATTTTCCTAGATTTGAAGGGTTGTCAAAAAATATAAACATTAGAATAATTGAAAAGACGAGCAAACTTATCATTCCCCCTCCCCCCCCC
>JACJUY010001003.1:9500-34098 GCA_014220935.1 Platorchestia sp. MABIK | reverse complement strand
CCATAGCAAGACCATGCCAAAGCTTATTCTTCATTGAAAATGTAATCCTCTCCTTTCTGTTGCTTTCCTCTTATTACATATATCTCATGTTCACCCTAGGAAGATGTGGTTGCTCACCATGTTGTCGAGGGCTGTCGAGTAACTCAACTGGTGACCTGGTCAAATTCTGCTCGCCTTAAATAAAGCGGCGCTCGGCGTCTCTGACCTAGAATTAGTCGCGCTAGGTTCAAATGGTAACTATCGCAGGCCTCACGGCTCGCTAGGGTCATCATATTCTATTCTGTTCTAAACAGTTCTTAGCTCATGACCATGTGCGCATTTCACGTATTATGACATGTGTTCATTTTAACTTACATTTTTTGGTCTTTCTACGAAAGGATTAAAAAATAAATTGATCATCATCCTGAAATGTTGCCCTTTACTCGCAGCGTTAAAGCACACCGGTAGAACATTTCGAATGAGATACATAAAAACACAGAACACAAATAAGTTATCAATTGCTCGTCTTGGCTTTAATTATTTGTTTAATCCTGCTTTGAGACTGCTAAGTTTTTACAATTATGTGATGGGGTCTTTATATTTGAGTGTCTTTTATATATGTAGCTAAATTTTTACCACTTCACTAAATACTTTTTTTTTCAAAATAAGAAAAATACGAATAGGATGAACAGAAACACCAGTACGACTAGAAGAGAAAGAATGCATACCTTTACAATGGCTTTGACTGCACGTGCGTGGTACATCTTTGATAGTGCTCGCCAAATTCGTCAAAACGGAAAATATTTGGAAGTATTTCCCTGTGTCCGCTAGCTTTGAGGGTTACCTTACTCAGGGTAGTAAAGTTCATTTTGCTGCATAGTTCTCTAATTTTAACCTTCTTCAACATGAAACTTGGAGACATCTGCTATTCGTTATATACCATATAAAGTGTTCATGGCACTTCGCTGGTTCCTAATTTGCAGCCATCAAGTATGGAGCAATTAAGTACAGACAGAGACGGATTGACGAAAATATTCCCTTGATTGTGGCAGAGTAGCATTTCATCACTGTCATGCGTTAAAAAATGCTTAGTTACACTAAGGAATGATAGAAAAGAAATAAATAAGTTGAGCCAGTTTGCAGCTGCAGCGCACTGGCAATTTTCTATCCATAGTGAGGAATCTTTTATGAAATAAATGTGAAAATGGAACAATTCAGTTACTAAAAAAGGCCTGTCAATTTTATCCTTAATTCATTCACCTTTAACCTGTGAAAGTTCAACACGTTAAAAAGTACAGAACATTCTAAAAACTTAAAAAGTGAGAGATCGTTACACTTATTATTTTTGGCTCCAAAAACAAGCGTACGTTCTTCCAAATCTTCGGGAAATGTAACTATATTTGTACAGATATTTCTTGTTTACATTTCATTATTTGCTATTTTCCTAATAAATACATGTAATAGGAAAAAATATTTCGCATCCAATTAACGAAATTTCATTTCGAAATGGGTTACTAAATGAATCATTCACTTCTATCATTTATTTGACCCCAAATATTTTAAACATGCTCGTGAAACTTCTGGTAGTTGATAAAACTTAACCACTTTTTTTTCGGTGACAGCATAGCGCGAGATCGCTTATCGTAGTCCTTGTAGGTATTTTTCATTCTTTTCTCTGCATTCGAGTGTAATGTGCCGTGAGAGGGCCACACAGCGGCGCTCACTGAACCATTATCGAGGAGTTCACGCCAAAACGCATGAATTTCTCTGTACTTATGCAGCTCTGTTCACCAAAAGTTTACGTGACGCTTGAGAACAATGAAGGGCGTGTAAAGTCGGTGCAATTACTTTCAATTCATTCAAAACTGCAGCACTGGAAACTTGAATTATGACGTAAAATGCTCAACCTCCAATACAAAAATTTCTTTTATTTTGAATTGAAAATAAAATTAATTTAAGAATAATTTGGTCAACTGTTTGATGCGTTTGGGTTTCCTGCAGTTTGGAACAAATTATGCAAACAAGCTACATTGAACGCAGAACGCACGTTGAACTGTAAAGCACTCAAATGTGGTCCAGTGAATTTTACTTAAGAGTCATTAAGTATGTAATGGGGTTCTAAGGAATCCTATTCCTAAGCTTTAACTGTTACTTGGGTCTGTCGTTGACACAGGGGGTGAAATTTTAGCAGTGATCTCGAAGTTGCGGTGCCGATAGCAGGATCTTCATTACCCATCTCATATTTTTTTTTTGTTGGTGTCTTTGTGTCTTATAGGAACTGCTCTCTTATTTCTTTACCACGTAAGATTTACTCAAATGATATTCTGTCATCTGTTATTGCATAATCTGAACTTATTTTGGAGTGCCATGATAGTTTTCCTATAGTGAGTAACCAGTGCTCTGCAATAAATTCCGTGTATCAGCTGCTGCGTAGGATTTTAGCGATTATCGGTGTACGTTAAGAGTTTCGACAAGTTTTTAATCCAACACAAGTAAGATTTATTGAAAAAAAATGTGCTTTTAAATGAATTACCAGATGATTAAGTAAGGCCAGAATTTTTTAAACGTTGAGTATTCTACTTTTCGCAAATTAACGCACAGAGCGTTTCAGGGTACAAAACCTTTCACAAAATCAAGAAAAAAGTTACAGCATTTATTACAGGCATTCTGTTATACTTTTTGTGCCTCAAACATCACCTGGTGAAAAATGCATTCTTTCTGAGTGATTTGACAGCACGTTGGAAAGATTAGCTCACCCCAGCGTACGAAGGTCATGTATGTGAAATTCGTCAGAATCTTCACCCGGTTGGCTGACGCTTATTGGACATGTGGGTACAAAGTTAATTCTTCTCATTATTCTTTCTTGGTGTAAGTTACTGCTATGGTCTTCTTTGAGTGGATCAATAGTTAAACAATCGCATTCAAGAAATGGAGCTTGTGATTGTGCAAAAATGAAGTGTTTCATTTACTTGACTTCTGCTTTACCCATCACGTCTTTGAAGTGCAACTGTACTTTCGGTTATTGATTGAATTGTTTGTAAGGACGTAACATCGCATAAAATTTCATTCACATAGCAACATTTTCTTCAGATTCTGATTTTGGGTCTGATGTGAGGTAAAACGTAGTGTCAATGAGTTCAAAATTTCATCTACGATGAGCATATCAAAGAACAACCTAGCATGTGATGTTAATTGATCAATTTGGCACGCACTATACTCTCATTACGGGAAAATTTTTCCGTTTGAAATTGGTATTATTGCTATACAATGCAACATTAAATTGAATATCATATCACGTATAATAACTGAATCAAAGGCATACCTGTTTTTTGACTACGTTTTTAAAGTCGATGAATGAACTACATAATTTATTTTAAACACTAAAATTCATACTGCCATCTTGATTATCTTTTTAATTTTCACCCTGAAATTGCTCGTACTTCGTATTTCATGTACTGCGAACTTTAAATTTGAAATACCGAACAGTGGAGGTCTAGATTCCATGTTGAACAAGAAGATCCAAATTGAACAATCATGCAGACAGCAGAACTTCACAGCCAAGCTTTAACGCTGCGTGTGCTATCTACTGTAAGACAGCCCCAAAGCTTGCGAACACAAAAGGGAACTTCCCAATATTTCTTGTCTCGACCGAGTATGGCGTGCACTATCAAAGATATTCCCCGTAAGGTTGGGAGCATTGTGAAGGTATTCATTATTTTTTTCTAGTCGCACTATAGTGTGAAGCTCACGTGAGTTTTTCTGTATTTTTATCGCTTTAGGAAAAATATTATATGATGATTTGCAACAAACATCTTGAAAAACACCATAGCAGCTCACATAAAGAACACATCACATAATCCTAAAACTTCCGTGATTGCATTTGTGTTGTTAACAAATAAAAATTTAGATAATGATGGGCTTTTTCCCACATTTTTTGGAATGCTCTACTTGCATAAATGTATGAGCAGTTTAGGGTGACTTTCGAGGCGATCAATTTATTTTTGGAATGGAGAGCAAACCTCATTGTGAACGATTTGACAAATGAAAGTTAAGATGAAATTGTGTTAAAATGCTTCAAATTAGCGCACAGCATTAAGCTGCGGGCTTAAGGTCAATTTATGTTGCATCAAAATAGAATGCAGCAACAAGAAAAACTGAGGGGAGCATTTTGAACGGCAACCGATTCCTAGGCCGCCAAACACGAACCACGCACAGGCATCAGAGTAGGAGTAAAATGGAAATAATAACAACTTCATTCACAGTCATTGATTTTCCCACACAGTCACCTGCACATTCGTTTTAATACAACAACGCGATGTAGCGGCCGTTTCACGAATCGGTGGTTAGATGATTTGAAATTTTTGATTGTTTTATAAGCAATGTTTGGGGTATCTCTTGTTACATGCAGCATTCGAGTCGTTGTTTGATTACGCACTATTTGCGCCGCTATCGGATGAAGCAATTCCAATGGCACTGTAAATACATCCTGTACACAATCACAGGTTCTGAAAATGCCTTATGAATTACGTATATACGTATATGAATATTTTTCTTACCTCATTTCTTCCAGAATTTCGGTAAACTCATTACGTGTTAAAATTCCAAGAGATTACCACTTCCTCTTTTTCACTCTGCTACCAAAGACAATATTTCTTCGTATCTGAACGAGTTTCTGATACTTTTGGCAGGAAGGAAATTAGGGCATTATATGACTTCATTTTTCATTAATATCCTGTTGCAATATCTGAAACGTACGTTATCCTCTTTTGAAGCGCCGTTCTAAAATATCATCCAAAAGCCATCAAAATGATAGTAAGTCTGGACTAATTGACCTCGCAATCTTTTTTGTTCGGTACAAATTAGTTCATGCCGCTTAGTTTAGAAATGCTTTTCATGGCTGAGCTTACAAAGATCATGAGTCATTTTCGTTGACATACGCTGAATTTTTTCCATATTGTTAACATCCTGTCGCTGCGCGGGGAGCAAAGATGCTCTGCGTGTGGGGACTCCTGCCTCAGAGAGAGATATCAATCAACCATTCAACAATTTAGTAATGCACAGCTTGTTCTTTTTCAAAATAACGGTATAAATATGCAGAGAAAGCATACCCATCCGATTAGAACTTGAGTTAATTCCCATGTTGTTTAACGTGTTTAATTATCCTGACTTTCCATTCCTACATATCAGGTTTCAACCAGACGAATTATCAGCGTAACCTTGTCTGAGTGATTCCAGTGCTTGATTTCTCCTCGGAATTGCCATAGTGACTCTAGTGAGTCATGAGGCCTGCGATAGTTACCATTTGAACGAAGCACAACTAATTCTAGGTCAGAGACGCCGAGCGCCGCTTTATATAAGGCGAGCATAATTTGACCAGGTCACCAGTTGAGTTACTCGACAGCCCTCGACAACATGGTGAGCAGCCACACCTAGCGCAGACATGAGATTTAATTGATGGAAACAGTGAAAATGGAGAGGTTTACCTTTTCAATGATGAATAAGCTCTCACACTGTTAACGTGGGCGAATATTTATTAATAGTTCAATTGTTTTTTTTAATTAATAGTTATTCAATCTGTTCAGTTATTTTATTTATTAATGACACCTATATTTTGCTGAAATCTCAAATTGTCATGAAATAACTAAAATATTTCTCATACAAACATGAACTCAAATGATGCTCGAGTGAAGGAACATCGCCTGAAAATAGATTTTTAGCAATGTATGTAATCATTGAAATGAAACTGTTTATTAATGCAATTTTTGATCTAATGATGACAAGTCCCCTTAGTGCCAGCGTTCCAGAGGCAGTGTTCTTGCAAGAGTGGGATGACAGAATTTGAGTACAAAAGTAATTTTGTACAAAAAATATGAAGCGATGTGCCACTCTGTGCTCAAGTGAACCAGATAATTTGCTCCATAGATGACGCTGTGCTTACTAAGTCGGCTAATTTTGTGTTAATCCAAGTTTATTTGAACTATCACTTACCCAAAGATTTTTCACAATCTTATGCTGTAAACTGTTCCAAACGGAATTTTATATCCAAAGCAATGCCATCAAACAGATTATTATAAGCTTCCAGTAATTGCAGTTTTTACCCATTCATTTAAAATCTGTAAAAGCTGCGTTCGTAAAAACATTACAATCTTAAAAGTGAACTCAATTCTGTAACATTTTGAGTGACCCTCTCCCCCATACTCAAAATTGATACAGGAACCTCTCAAGTTATAATGAATAACTCATTAAAAATAACCTAATTTTTAAGCTAGTTTTGTTTTCAACCGAACACAGTGTATATTGAAGATAGTTTTTTATTTTTAAATTCTCAATTTCGTACTTGAATTTTTCAGTAGATTCTAAGAAAGTAAACGACTGAAAAATTAACAAGAAATTTTATTCTCCAATTTACTTCTCAGGTCAGAACAACTGCAAATTCATAAAATGCTCACTCCCGAGTTCATACCTCAGTTCCGTCTCGCCCTCGCTCTCGTTCTGATGTGCGCCGTCGCTCTGGCGACCGCCGGCCCCGGTGGTTTCGGAGGCGGGTTCGGAAGGTTTGGTGGTGGATTCGGTGGATTTGGTCACGGCGGTGGATTTGGAGGCTTCGGTCACCGTGGTGGATTTGGTGGAGGCTTCAAACGCGGTTTTGGAGGGGGTTTCGGTGGCTTCGGAGGAGGCTTCAAGCACTTCGGTTGGTACAACAGCGAATGAATTACGCATAATTCTCGAGCTGTAGGGATTTGATCTGTTAGAAGTGTGAAATTGCCAAACCAAGTTCCCTCATCAGTTCCCTCATCATTGATGCTGTGTTAATTTAGCGCTCGAGTTAAGTGAAATTTATAACTATTCACCAAACGTGCTCTCATCGTTTATAAAATGACACATATACTGTTTTGTGCTGTGAACTGATGCGGTTGTATGTTTTTTACAGGATAATTTCTGGGAGAAAACGAACCTTCAACTGGTCGGATCAGTCAACTGGATCAAAAAACCGACGATTTTTTGTTGTTATTGGCTTTGATTTTACAAGATTTGAGAAGAATTCTCAGTCAGACGGATAAAATTTACCTCCACATCGAAATTTTATTCATTAACCTTCCTTCTATAGAGTTTTTCCACTGATCCAAGAATGATCAAGTAAAATACGAATGAGTTTTAACACAGTTTATCTCAAGAACTCATTGTTTCTATTGATGCCAACATTATACGTATGTTTCACACGTAGAATGAAAAATGTTGTTTTACAGGTGTACATATTCCCTCAAAACCCTGTTTATAATGTAAAATTTTTCTGGTATTTTGGCGAGCTCACACGATTTGCTAATTGGAGTCTGGGTGCGATGCATGAAAACCAGCTAAATGTTACTGTTTGCATTAACCCTTGGATGCACGATATTATTTCAAACAAACTTACACCTTGGAGTCAATTTGACACCCAATCTTTTCATTAAGGAAGCAAAGAACATAAAGGTAAACCAGTTTCAGTTGTTTGAAAAAAGTCACCCAGCCATGTTCAACTGTACAGGTAAAACCAACAATTTTTTTAGTTTAAATTCAGTTGTGGTCATTTTGACCCCAGAGTGCATCCATGGGTTAAGTGTATCTAAGTTAACTTTGAATGCTTAGAATTGTTGATAGTAAGATTGATGGCACGTCAGTGTTCAGTCGAAGGATAATAAATATGGCCCGAGTAAATACCGAGATGTAACATCTCAATGGCTGAGGCAGAGAACTTCATCGACAAGGATTTTTTGAGATTAAATTGCTTAGTTTGCATATGTAATATCACACTCAACTTCAGCGTCATTATTGTCAAGGGAACACACTCGAAACGCAACCACAAGGAGGAAACGACTACTCGTTATATAGTATAATTTACTGTACGAAGTTGGCGAATTATTACTAATGACTAATAATTTCTAAAAATGCCTTAAACTTACAAAAGTTGAAATCACAAGCAATAAAAAAAAGGCTGGCTGCCAGGCTCAGGTTCGACCACATGCAGAGTCACGCAGCAAGCGACTGAACTTCTGGAGGGACGTGAAGATCCCAGGAAAAACGATCCGAGAAGTACCGCTCCGGTATGGCTCAGGTTAATGCGTGGCCCACGCAGTAGAGCTTAGCTTCGAAGGGTACGGGATCAGGGCACCCAAGCGGGCTCACCAGCGTACCTACACGAGAGTTATCTCTTCAGCCTGGACACGAGTGCTAGTGCTGCGGCTGCTAGTCACGAAGCTATGACGGCGAGAGGCACTGAACGATATCACAAGCGCTACCGAGTCTTATGGTTAAGTAATAATTATTCGCCCTAACTTTCACATGCACCGAAGTGCAGATAGGAACTCTGACAGCATTAAGTCAGAAAAAAGAATAAGACAATTTCATACACAATGAATAGTTTGAACACATTTACAAAATATGGAAATACCCCATAAAGCAATACACAAGAAACGTGAAAGTCACACATTACACACCGGTGGCTCGAGAAAAGAAGTCCTGTTAGTTCTGAACCAAGAGAGACTCAGTAACGCGTGCCGAGGCTCGCTGGTTCACGGATGATTGGGCGATGTTGCCAGGCCATAATTACAGAAATAAAGTTACACGGTACAGAAAAGAATAAAAATAAACTATCAATAAATGCGGACGGGCGAAGTTCCTCTACAATTATCAAACGAACATTATAGCATTGAGATCGACTTTATATCGACGTTTATTTCTACCTCAACGTCAACGTATAATTATTTTTCATAGCTATTGATCAACACTATGCGAGTTCGGTCAAATGCGTACCAAACCTGAGTTGAAACTTGAATCTCATTTAACACAATTTCTCATATCACTTAAATGGAAAGTGTGCAATTATAAAAGTTTTCCGATGTCGAGTATCAAACATATTCGGATTCTCTAAAAAAATCAATATTCTTGCCAACAACATCATGACTGGCATATGAAAAAACGGGAATAACATGGTAACGATGATTTTGATAACTGATTACTCAGCCCCTCTAACGCATTACTTATCAGTGATTAGTGATGCTTCAGAGCGTCTGTGTAAGACAGGAGTAGTTAAATTAGGAAACATTTGAAATAGAACCATGAACAACACAACAGTGATAAACGGAAAATTCACAAACATTTCTGCAAAGCAAGTTCAAGAAATGCGTAATGAGGGAACATCACTGTGATATTTTCCCATCCAGAAGCATCAGGAGACTAGAATCACGATGTATTTGCTGATCCATCCTCAGCCGGAGTTGAAGAGACCCACTCCCAGTGTGGGTGCCGATATTTGTGTCATACAAGCAGCGTGTGTTGCCAACGTAACGCAATATCGCGAAGCACCTATGTCCAAACCTCATCCATATCACAGCTCACTGTTGCCTTTTAAGGGAGAGAAATATATTTTCCATGAGCTCGTTTGAATAACTTTATTTCAGTCTCGTGCAAATTAGACGTATGTGCTTCAGTGCTTGTAGAGAAACAACTTTTATGATCTCACATTAGTTTTAAAAAAATTTTCCACTCATCTAAAATCCCATTTTTGTTCATCGGAAATTTTAACTAGAATGTGATTTTAGAAAAGTGGAGAAATTTTTAAAAACTAATATGAAATTAAACGCCGATATAAAATTCTTAAACTGTTATGATCGATTGTCCCGTCCCTGAAATTTTAAGATTTAACTTCGGCCAAGGAAATATACTGAAATGTCTTTTTTGCGATTTTACTTCAACAACAATACGATTTTATATTAATATGGAACGTGTCATTCGTGTAGCTTTTGCGCTGCAGGAATGCACGCGCGATAATAACGGAGTAGGAGGATAAAAAGGACCTGCGTTAGTGGACTTGTTAACAGGACTTGATGTGAGTTTGTGTTCAATGCACTGAATGTCCCAATAAATATCATTTCATTTGCATCTTTTTACTGAAATATTATTTAATACTCCGAATAGAATACTTAAAGTCATGTAATAAAAAAATACTCAGATAAACGAACATGAACAACATGAACAAACAATCAACAACTGACTAATTCATTGATGATTTACATCGATTAAACTACGGACTTCGCCAAAGCTATGTAAAAGCCTGTCGAGTTCAGAGTAGACATGTGTTGTGGGCTGAGTCTAAAAATTTACAAGATTTCGTGGAGAAATTTTTTTCTCATTGGAGAGTTTAGTGCTTTGGTAAATTTGGCGATGACATAAAAAAATTTCTCTGTGTTTAGAACTCCAAACGAACAACTGAAGAACCGGGCTGGGCTGCAGAGCTGAGACGCTCAATTCCCAGTAGATATGAGCGAATGAAAACTTGCTATTCTTTAAGCAACAACCAGCTTATGTCTCTTTTTCAATCACTGAGAAAACGCTTTAAAATTTATCTTTGTAGCAAATTGCATAATTGAGGCGTAAGGACATTTCCGTTTTGCCAACCTGCACTTCTTTAAAAATCAGAAATTATTTTGCATAGTACCAGTAAATAATTAGGTATCCAAATGCACTTCGTCAGTCTTGATTACATATGAATTCTGCTGTTTGAATCCTTTTAATTGCACATATCGGTACAATTAAATATCTGCTGTGTGTATAGAAACATATATGTGGTATAAACATTACTACGATGTAGGAGTTTAGTTAGATAAACTTAACATGATGAAATTCAGCAATGTCTCTAACTTGTAACACATGAAAACCTTTAGGTTATTTAGAATGACATTCATAAAAGCATATATAAGCGGTAGAATAAGGTATGATATAAATGCATTATCGAGAACGTATTACCCTCAAGTTGACTTTAGAACAATAATGTTCACAATAGTTTTACCACCTGTAGCTTTTTCTACGGAAAAGATCGGATTCATACGGTATTTTCGCACCTGGGTTGTAGTCAGGTGGGCAGCTAACTGTCCGAGAGAGACAGTCTGGGGCAGTTGGTGACAAGGATTGTTTATGTCTTTGAACCTGATTAAACATCAAGTTTTAATAAATTCTGGTAATAATTTATGTTATAATTGAATGTTACCTTGTAGGCTCTGACTAGAGACTCATTTATGCTATTTACTTAGAATCTACCATCTAATTTTCATTTTCTTCACGAAGAGCTCAAAGTTCTACAGGATCTTCTTCACTCCTCCGCTTTGCATTAAATTTTAATTGAAAGTAAAATAAGGGATTTTTATATCGTACAGCAACCAACCAGTGCTATTTACTTCCATTATTCTGATGTTTTTGGTTGAGAAATATGAAAGGGCTGCTCTCTCATTGCACATTGCTTAAATTTGCTTGACTCGAACATATGTGAATTCTACGATTATCCCAGTACTTTTCCTCATGGTAATACTTCATAAAATAATTCTTAATTATTCTACTATTCTTGTCATGCACCGCCGTTCTGAAACATTGCGAATTTTTTTTTTAAATCATCATTTATACTGTTATTCATTTGTTTTCTATTGCTAATTATTGAATTGTTCGCAGGAATATTACATTTTATTAGAAAATATGAACGTGCTTGACGCTCGATTTGGATAAGTTTTGTAATCACACGCACTTCCCTTCCGTTATGTAATGTGAAATTGTGAGGCAATGCGAGTTGCAACTAATACTCAATGCCTCATTTTTACCGACTTCGTTTTGTGTTGACCAATGGCTATGAAAAGTAATTATACGTTGACGCTGAAGGTTAATTTTACTTCGAAATTTAGTCATTGTCAATACTGATGTTTGTTGTGGTTATAAAGCTGAGTTAAATGCGATGACGATGATGTTGTCTTAAATGTGAACCGCGTTTAGATGATGCCAACGAATTAATGCGATTAAGTAAAATTTCATCTAAAAAATTCTCTATCAATGAAGTTCTTTCCCTCTGTTATTGAGGTGTCACCTCTCGGTATTAATGCGGGTCACATTTATTGTCCTCCGACTGAACACAGTCGGGCCGTCATGCCTACCATCGACAACTTGAAGCCTTCAAAGTTAACTCAGGTGCACTTTATACAAACCGTAACGTTTAACTGGTTTTCATGCATCGTACCCAGACTTCAATTAAAAAATCTGGTGAACTCGGCAAAATATCAGAAAAATCTTACCTTTAAAAACAGGGTTTGAGGAAATATGTTCATCTATCAAATTATATTTCTCTTTCTTAGTGTGAATCATATGTATAATGTTTCCATCAATTGAAGCGCAAAATTTTTGAAACAATTTTACTTTAACTCTGCCATACCTAATTTGATCTTTGAAGAATTACCAGAAGAACTGGTTAGTATAAAGGTAAATAAATAAAAACTCTGATGTTGAGGTAAATTTTATCCGTCTGACTGAGAATTCTTCTCAAATCTTGTAAAACCATTGCCAATAACA
This sequence comes from Platorchestia sp. MABIK, assembly GCA_014220935.1. Classification (NCBI taxonomy): domain Eukaryota; kingdom Metazoa; phylum Arthropoda; class Malacostraca; order Amphipoda; family Talitridae; genus Platorchestia; species Platorchestia sp. MABIK. The sequence continues at coordinate 21,756 of JACJUY010001003.1, read as the reverse complement.
ACAAAAAAATCGTCGATTTCTTGATCCAGTTGACTGATCCGACCAGTTGAAGGTTCGTCTTCTTCCAGAAATTATCCTGTAAAAAAACACACTACCGCATCAGTTCACAGAACAAAACAGTTTATGTGTCATTTTATAAACGATGAGAGCACGTTTGGTGAATTGTTATAAATTTCTCTTAACTCAAGAGTTTAACACAGCATCAATTTATGACAGCCAAGTGTGACTGTCTGAGGGAACTTTGTTTGGCCATTCAAGCATGCTCAACAAATTATCATTTTCCCTCGGGGGCAACTCACACATTGGAAAGCTTCTTGCTTGGTTCAGCACTGATTTTACTCTCAGCTGACGCAATTAAAAAATCATTCAAAAATGGAATCCAAATCGAGGTTAGATTTATTTATCACAAAATCGATGGTGAGATTCCTTTGTTTATCATTGATTCGCTTGGTTCACTCATCGGTAATATATGTAACTTATGCGTGAAAAACTTTGAAGACCCACTAACCGAAGTGCTTGAAGCCTCCTCCGAAGCCACCGAAACCACCTCCAAAACCGCGTTTGAAGCCACCACCAAATCCACCACGGTGACCGAAGCCTCCAAATCCACCGCCGTGACCAAATCCTCCGAATCCACCTCCAAACCTTCCGAAGCCGCCTCCGAAACCACCGGGGCCGGCGGTCGCCAGAGCGACGGCGCACATCAGAACGAGAGCGAGGGCGAGACGGAACTGAGGAATGAATTGGGAATACAATTTCTGTTTAATTTTCAGTCGTTCACTTTCTTAGAATCTAGGAAAAAGTCAACTACAGAATGCAGAATTTTATAAATTAGAAAATTATCTTCATTATACGCTGTGTCGGTTCAAAACCAAACTTACTCAAAAATTGGCTTATTTTTACTGAGCTTTCCATTAAACCTTAAAACGTTCCATCTTTAATTTTTTCCGTAGAGAAAAGAATTGCTCTAAAAATTTCTTCATCGACTTGGATCAACAATGACCCAATTCGACTTGGGTCAAAATTAGAAAAAAAAGTTTTATTGTATTCCAACCTAATTATAAGTAACGCTGCAAAACACTACTGCTGTGTCACGAAATTAAGTTGTGTATTTTATCCGCTGAAGTAAATCTTACATTAATCGAGTTCACTTTTAAGATTGTAATATTTTTAAGGACTTGACTTTTCTAGATTTTTGATGATTGGGCAGAAGTACAATTCCTTAAAATTCATTTTTATCGGTCACTGCCATCACTTACAGTGCAAAAATTCAGTATAGAAGATCATGTTTAGAAAAAATTGGAATTTGTATGGTAGTTTAGATACCTTTGAAGCCGACAAAATTAGCTGACTTTGTAAACACAGCGTTACCTGTGATGCAAAGTAACTGGTGCACTTGAGTGTAGAGTGGTAGATCGCATTATATTTTTTGTGCAAAATTGCTTTAGTACTTGAATTTTGTCATCTTACTCATGCAAGAACTGCCTTGGGAACACTGGCTGTAACAAGACTAATCTAAATCTGAGCGAAAAACGCGCTCAAACATAGTTTCATTTTAATGGCTAAACAAATGACTAAAAATCAATTTTCGTTTGACGTTACTTGACTCGGAGCTAATTTGAGTTCTTGTTTCTGTAAAAAACATTGAAGTTCATTTTTCACGAAAATGGATGTTTTAAAAAATAGAGGCATTATAAAAAAGACAATAAATAATTATTCGTAAACATCATGAGCATGAGAGCAAATTCCCATTGAAAAGGTAAGCCTGTCCATTTTCACCGTATCCATCAATTAAATCTCATGTCCGCGCTAGGTGTGGCTGCTCACCATGTTGTCGAGGGCTGTCGAGTAACTCAACTGGTGACCTGGCCAAATTCTGCTCGCCTTAAATAAAGCGGCGCTCGGCGTCGCTGACCTAGAATTAGTCGCGCTAGGTTCAAATGGTAATGGCTCGCCAGGGCCACTATGGCAATTCCAAGGGGAAATCAAGTATCTTAAACGCACAGACAAGGTGAAGCTGGAAAGTTTGACCAAAATCTGAAATATAGAAATGGAAAGTTAAGATAATTAAGTGCTTGAAACAACATGCGATTAAACTCAAGTTCTGATCAGAAGTGCATACTTTTGCATTTCAATATATTTTGGCAATGAACAAACTAAGTAGAATTGTAGAATCAGCTTGATTCATTGATAAAAATACAACATTGACGCCGTCATCCAAACAAAACAGTTTGATAAAAGATTTTAAAATTCTAAAAATATTCACTTTTTTCAGTAGGTGCATCTCACAACGGAAAGTGGCGCATCAATATTTCATGAGGTGAAGATTTTGCCATCACTTTCGAACAAGGGTCTGGCTGCTGTTGATTTTTCAGAGCTGTTCCCCGCACACAGGACTAAAAACACTGCGCAACACTCATACAGTCTTCCAAAAAGCATGAAATTTTGAAGTAATATCTGAATGGGAAATATCCTTAGATACGAACTATGAACTCAGTTGTGGAGAATTTCCTATGGTTTCAGCTATAGATCCTTTGCCATAATATTGTGATTTAAGCGTGAAAGTGAGAGTTATTGGCGTTTTCAAATTACTGAATTAACTTTTTGAAGTTAGCAGGATTAGAGTTTTCGTGCAGAAAATTATTCGATTTGATGATTATTCTTATCTAACTCAATTAACCAACTTTACAATTTGATATGATTAAAAGTCTAAAAAAAAGTCCTCAATTGTTAAACGTCTTGAGTTACAATGAGAGATAAAGCTGCCCTAATGATCCCAGTAACTTCCGTAACATTTGCCGTGAATGCACGAAAAAGAGATACGTTTGATCATCTACAGCTTAAAAATGAGACAACTTTTCGAATAAATGCAGGCGCAGAGGCAAGCATCAGGCTGTGTCATATGCACATGTTGTTAGCTAATATTTCACATTGGAAACACACACTTGACGATACACATGATTGCTGCCGCAGTAAGAGAGCTTCATGGCAACAAGAAGGCGACAAACTACATAGAACTTGCTCCGGATGTTGCCTAACTGCCTGCAATTAGCACTTGGACGAGCACAGAACTCTACCACCTCCGTAGCCACTTGCCCGGGTACCCGCCCTATCTTGGTGCTGTCACTGAGCAACTAGAGGAGCGATTTCATTAAGACCTGAGAACGATGGAGGGTCGTTGCCAAGGACGATGGATGTTCGAATGAAGACTTATATTGCCAGAATCTCGTGCTTAATTGTTTTGAAGAACAACATACAGGAAAATTATACAAGGGATCGTTCCTTCAGATGAAGAGTATATGATTGCATCGTGAGCTTAACATCTTTACTGAAATTTGTAGCATATATTTTCAAAAAGTGTTTCACTAATAATTTTAAATTTGTTCAATTTTTTTCCCCCGTTTGGCCATACTTTCAACCTAGTTTTCTGTGGTCCTTTAAGATGATTGAAATACTTGAATTAAGATTGTGAAAATCAATATTTGTTGAATACTAATGGAATTTTTGAAAACACTCAGTTTTTTTGAACCAAAAGCATTGATTTACTATGAATATGGTTAAAAAGGGTCTACCGAAAATTTTCTGTTGGCTTGATGTTATATATGTATTAATCGAATTTTGTGAAAATTACGGTGTTCTTTAAACTACTTAAAAAAATCAATGAAAAAATTTTCAAAAGTAATTACAGTCACTATGTTAACTCAGCGACAAACTCAGCGGCTTGAACTTATATATTCTAAATAAAAAAGATTTCGAGGAGAACTGATAGAAAATCTACGATATTTTGATAGCTTTAGGATGATATTTCAGAAAGGTTTTGAAGCAGGATAACGTATGTTTTAGATATCTCATTGGGAAATTTCTACAAAATTAGGAAAGTGATTGGCCTTAATTTTGTCCCTATTAAAAGAATCAGAATCTAATACCGCTGCTAGAAGATTTTGTTTCAAGTAGAGCAGTAAATACAATGAAATAGGAATTTTTTAAAATTTTACAGCGCGTGGAGTTGACTGAAATTCCAGTGAGATAAAAAGAGAAAAAAATTTATCCGCTCAGAATTTACAATGTATTATCAGAAAGCAAATTTGTTTATATTGTGCTGTAATAAGACCATCGGGATCGCTTCATTCGGTAGTGACGTCTATATTGCTCTAAAAACAAGCACTCTACTATTACTATTAATGATCTGAAATGCCTCTAATATTTACTGAATATTCGAACAAAAAGTGTCGAATTACAGATCTAAATTTTGGTGAAACGGCTGCTATTTCATGTTGTTGTATACAAACAATAGTGCTGGTGACTGTGCGTGAAGGTAAATTACTTTAAATTTAGTCGTTATTATTTTCATTTTACTTCTACCCTGGTGCCTGTGTGTGATTCGTGGCTGACGGCGTTGGAATTGGTTACTACTCAAAAATAACCATGGCACTCAGTTTTTCCTGCTATTGTATTCTATTTTTATGTAAAATGTCAACCTTGAATCTGCAACTCCTTCCTGAGGGAAAATTTACCGCATTCTGGCAAGCCTTTACTTCTAATTAAAATTATCATTTATAAATTTCCAAAATGAGGTTCGACGTTAGCTTCAAAGACGAATTTATTTCTTTAAATGCAGCCTGATCTGCGCTGCGTCAACCCCAGAGATGCATGAAAAAAATAATGGAAAACATGTCAGGATCTTGATTCTTTAATTGATAACTATGCTGCACGAACACGCAAGTTTTTATTATTATGTGATGTGGTCCTTTTGTGAGTTGCTATAAATATTTTCTATTATATTTTCGGCAAATCTTCTGATAATGTTTGCCCTAAATCATTCTAAAAATGTAAGAATCGGCTGAGCTTCACGCTAAAACCGTTAGAATAGAAGGAATGGATGCTTTCGCAATGCCCCCAACTGCACGCGCTGCATAATTGTCACTGCGGACCCAACTCGGCACAGACAAGAAAGATACACACAGAAGTTCCCCAGATACCTGAAAGCTTTGTGAAACTTTGATATTGATTGTTCATTGTTGATGACTCTCGCAGAGTTGAAAGCTTGGCAGTAAAGGTCAGTAGTCTGCATGATTGTTAAATTTAAACCTTCAACTCGTTCAATATGTAACCAAGACGTTTGCTATTCGTATTGTCATTATTTTTGTTCACAACACTCCTTTATCTAAAATTTGGAGCATAGTGTATTTAAATGTTGATAAAGACAGAACAACGAAAATATTTCTTTTATCTGAACGGCGCAGCATTTCATTGCCCTCATTCGCTGAAGAACGTTTAAGTATTTTTAGTAAATAATTCAAAGCGTAAATAAAGTAAACACATGAACGTTAAATTTTTTATCCCTACTATACAATAAACAAAAAATTTAACTGTAAAAACCTTCTCAGATATCGATGTGTAAGTCCATCCGATGTCGCAATCTTCTCGTTAAGGCCGGTTTACACTATCATTGAGTACGCGCGTGAGCAATGAAGAGAGGCGCAAGCCCCGCCCACTCACTCACGATTCAGCCTCATTTACTGTTGAATGACAGTGCGTCTGTAATGACACTGACAAGCTCTGGCCATCGCTATGAAAATAAGCATAGTCCGCGATGTCGTTCAGCAGTAAATGCGCCTGAAGCGAGAGCAAGCGGTCGGGGCTTGCGTTTCTCTTCACTTCTCACGCGCGCACTCAATGATCGTGTAAACAGGCTTATAGGAAGGCAGGAAGTGAGTATTACACTAACACTTCAGAGGTGTGGAGAGCGATGCATTGGTAAAATAAATGAAATAAGTGATCTATGCCTTGTTTCCAGCAAACTTCGTTCCATCTGACTCTTCACAAATTTATCCATCCCCGAAAGACTATAACGTTAACTTCAAAAATGTTAAAAAACTGCGAAACTTTTCTCTCCTCCTTTTGTCCAATTAAAGCCATCCAATGAAGTAAATATTTTCGCTTTCGCTAAAAATTCTCCGTGGACTGCTGGGGTGAATAAATCAATCTCTTCATAGCCAAAGCTAATTACTTAATTAAGAAGTGTGCGTTTCTTACCGCGTATTTTTGAGCACGAGAAAGAAAATGAAAGCACTATTTATCAATATAAGTTCTGTGTTCTGAATTTTCCAGCAATTATTGTGCTCAATGCTTCATAATGAAATATTTTGCAAATTTTTATGCTTAGCAAGCAGCAATTACCCGTTTAAATCCAAACACACTTTAAGATCTCAATTTAGCCTTACTTAAGACATTAAAGACTGAACAAAACGTAGGTGCAGTGTGCAAATTGCACTTTGAACGCGATTTTTGTTCCGCATGTTAGTAAAAACAAATAGAGATTCTTGAGTATAGAGGTCGAATTTATTTTTAGCATTGCGAAGTGTGGAAAATTGGATACGTTTAAAGAGTGATCTGAGCTATTGTGATGGTCTTGTTTAACAAGCTGGGATAGAAAACGGCCCGTTCTTTTAAAAATATCGTTGTAGGGTGAGGAGGATGAATTATTGTGGGAGAGTTATTCTAACAACAGATCATATCAAGCTGCAATCAAAATGCGTTAGACTACAAAAAAACTAGCATCTCTTTAACTCTTCAAGACGCAAATTGGGCAGGAATGGAATGATCCGAGTGTTGTGCTAAATGTTGAGTGGAGCATAGTGCAGCTGCAGCACACCTGGACACGAGGTGGTGGCCGCTGCAGCACACCTGGACACGGGGTGGTGGCTGCTGCAGCACACCTGGACACGGGGTGGTGGCTGCTGCAGCACACCTGGCCACGTGGTGGGGGCCGCTGCAGCACACCTGGACATGGGGTGGTGGTGGCTGCTGCCGCACACCTGGACACGGGGTGGTGGCTGCTGCAGCACACCTGGCCACGTGGTGGGGGCCACTGCAGCACACCTGGACACGGGGTGGTGGCCGCTGCAGCACACCTGGACACGGGGTGGTGGCTTGACGCGCGAGTGTACGGGAAAAAAAGAACACTGCTGCATGAATCATGAAAATGATCTCATCTTTTCAGGATGCTGATACGAAGTGAGTAATTTTCGTCGATAGCTTTCACTCTCATACACTCCTATGAAACATTCTGTGTATATTAATAATAGTGATAACGAAGTAAGTCTCCAAGTAATCCTATTGCTGGATCAAATGTATTTAAAATACGCGAAATTATTAAATCAGTTTTGCCGGATACGAGGTAGCTCTTAGAATTGCTCAACTGGATACCAGAAACAGATGCATAAACAAGGTTATATTTCGGTTCTGCTCGCAATAGAAATGAGAGATGCAGCATTGAGTAATGGAAAAGACGCACTCAATTCATTCCTCTACTGCAGACACAAGCGCGTGCAGATACTGATAGCTATAGGCAGGACGTAAGGATGGGAAGAAACACTTCCTTGAAGTACAAGTTTTGCTTTTAAATTTCAGAAAATTTTATAAATAAGAGACAACGTTTGACAATCTACTTATTAGTATATGGTCAAGCGTTGCGAAAACTAAGTATAAAATAGTTAAATAAAACATGATATTAACTAACGTTTAACAATGCTAATGGCTGTAAGTTACTCTCGAAGCTCCTATGCTGCGGAGTGAGAGGCGTTCCTCATAGATGGTTTAAATCATGGCTATCGAATCGTTGACAATTTATTGTGATTGGTAACACCCAATCGAAACTCCCTTGATACAGGCCATTGCATCCCACAAGAATCGGTTTTGGGACCTCATCTGTTTTCGATATTCATAAACGACACTGTTATGTGTACTTCGTTCCTTGCACTCGTACTTCTTGCGGATGACGTTATTCTCCCTTCAACTATGAAAGCTATGAAACAGTGAAGAAAGATAAATGGAGAATTAGAAAAATTTCAATGTGGCTCAAAGTAAATGAAATACGTACCATGGTTGATAAGTACGCTCTATGCTCTGATAAACAAAATGCAAGATCGAGAAAGCTGGTTCGTTCAAATTCCTGGAAAAAATTCCTGGAAATGGAAATGCCACTACTGAATTTAACGTAAAGGATAAAATATGTACCCTGTTTAGTTAGAGGTATTGTGAAAGTATTCATTCTTTCTTTTCTAATCGCTCTGGCTTGAAGCTCAGAAGAATTTTTTAATCATTTTTGCTTGGCTAAAAATGTTCTAGATGAATTGCTGAAAATTTCATTGAAAACATGTACAACTTCGTACAACTCACGTATCGCCAACTCCTTTGTTCGCACAGCGCTGTTAATCAAGGAATTAAGGTCATGATATGCTTTTCATCACGTTTTTTCGGAAAACACCACTGGAATGCTTTTAAGCAGAGTTTATTGATCAATCGATGATATCAGTTATTTTTCAGAAAAACTGTCGAATCAAACATCGAACGACCTGTAAGAATGAGTTAAAAATGAATACCAGCCAAATACGAAGCATCTAAAGTTCACCCACTTCCAAGCTTCCGGTGTGAGGTACGTACTTCTAGAATTCAACAGAACATAGTCGAGCTGAGTCGGTGGAGCAGTGGGCTGTAGGTGCATCCTACTGTCCAGTATGGCGTCACAAAAGGGCAGATTGGCTTAATTCTCAGGTCGCTACCCAATACATTTTCCATCAGACATGAATCACGTTTACAGGGATCCTACAAAAACAGAACTTATACTGCCTAGGCTTCACGAATGCAGTTTCCAGTACTCGACTAGTGGTTGTTCTCTTTCCTGAGCACTTAGAAATGCTGAGAGCATTTGCACATAGACATCGTAAAATTACTCATGCGGTAGTCAGTAGCGGCCGCGATTTGTGGAAGTCAGTCAATTTTGTGGAGGTTCAAGCTCAATTGCGGAGATTTTTCTGTTCTGAATTAGTCAGTCCATCAAACCTAGTTTCCACGCATCGAATAGAAAAAACAATCCAGTTTTGCCATCGCTTTTACTCTAGAACAGGGCACAGAAGAACGCGTCATAGTAAGCGATCGGTTCTTCGGTTCGGTAAACAATTAAATTACAAGTATTTTAAGTCTTGAAGTTTTTGACCGAATCACTATAGCGTGAATTGTTGCTATGCTTGACAAAGTCTCTAAATAAAGCTTTGCAGCCCACAGGAAGTAAAATAAAATTATCTTGGGTAATTGCTCTTGAGGGCCGATATTCCCTTATCGGTTTTACATCGATACATCATATCTCAAAGACCGTCAAAGATGAATAAAAGCGAAATGAGTTCTCTATTATTTTCTCTATTTTCGTTATATTACTTTACACCCAAAAATGTGGTCCTAGTTTCAATATTACGCACCCATCTTCGTCAGATTTGAAGGACGGCGCTTGAAACTTGCTATGTAGATATCGGTCAAGAAATATGACGGAATAGCACCTCAGCATATCATTTTTTGCGCGCTTATTTTGGGATTAGTTTTCATTTATTTGTAGATTGCATTTATCAAAACTAAGTTCTTGTACAAGAAGAGAATACAATGTTGAAAAAATTAATGTCCATATTTCATAATTATGAATAGCGCCATGTGGAATGTTACCGTACATGTTACACATTGGTGTTTAAATTTTCTACGCTGTAAATTTGAATGTTGTGAATTTTGCTCTTAGTTTACGCGGCTCATTGTTCTCAACTGTCACGTGGGAGTGTTGGCAGCAAACAATAGCCTCAGTGCAAAACAATTTGAGAGCCTTGATGTCAATTTCGTTTTCATGGCTCATTAAGCCTACTTGTGGTCGTTTCACAGGACATTTAACACTGAGAACGTAACAAGCAGAAATTAATCCGAACCAGGACTGAATTTAAAACCCCTACTTAATTATTTCCCTTTGCCATACAAAGTGAAGAACTCTCTTCACTTCCTAGAAATTTAATGTGATGGTCTATTAGCATCATGAGTAAATTAGCTTTAATTTTTGGATTATTGAGCGTGATTCTCTTCATTGCAGAATACACTTTATAATTTATCACAATAAAGATGAACGAAATACTTAGCAGATTCTGAGGAAAGAGGGAATGCGAAAGAAAAATCAAATTGCCATTCCAGACGTGTAGGAATCAGCGCTAATTTTGAATAACATAAACGCAAGCCTCGCTATATTTTTTTTTAATATTTGAATTAGAATTAACACTGCAAATTAAAGCGCAGCACATCATGAAAGACTGCACAGCGTTTGTGAATCTACGCATAATTCTTTGCGACAGAAATACGGTAGTAAATGAGAGCTCACTGACCTATCCGCATCCACCGCTCAGTACGTGGCGTGCACAACTTTCTCAGCGGAAGGGACAATCTGTGGTTCTTTGAAACCGCTTAGTGAATACCTGCATCTTAACCTAAGTCTCATATTACAAAGTACAACTTCATATCCTATTATATTTGAAAGTTCTGAAATGCATCGAAGTCAAAATCGCCCAAACAATCATGTAACCGTTGAAATAGCATATTTAAACTTTGCTGTAATTCTTCTTCATAAAGTAAAGGAAGGAGACAGATGATGAATGCTATTTTTCTAGCGCACCTTAGTCGAGGTTAGCAAGGTCTACCTGGGACACTTAATTTACCTTGACGATTTTCACATTTACCTTGACGTTCATATCCTCTGGTGCTCTTATTATTCTATGAATAAAAGTTATATTTAATACATTTGTCCCTTTGGAAATGAAATGCGCTGAGATATTCGTACATTCCTTTGCATAATACTGATGATCGTAACTTATCGTTGAGGTGCATAATCACTCTTAAATAATAGACCAGGTAAGCCATAAGAAAAGCATTCCACTTCAATGAGTTTCTATTTGATAATGCTCAAAAAATATTCAAGTACAGGAGAGATTGGGTTTAACAATTTTACTCATTATAATCCAACGTTAAAAGAGAAACATCAATAAATGCGCGTGTTTCATTCATGGTCTGCTTTGTCGCAACTTGACGATGCTTTGTTATCTCAAGGGAAAATTTATTCAACGGAAAATACTAAGCCGGAGACCTTAAGACCGTTCACTTCGTAACCCGTGAGTACACATTGTGAATTATGTTTTGTGCATTTCAGGTCTCCACCCAACTACTTTCCAGCTTCACCTTGTCTGTGTGTTTAAGATGCTCGATTTCCCCTCGGAATTGCCATAGTGACCCTACAGCAAGTCATGAGGCCTGAGATAGTTACCATTTGAACCAAGCACAGCTAATTCTAGGTCAGAGACGCCGAGCGCCGCTTTATATAAGGCGAGCAGAATTTGAGCAGGTCACCAGTTGAGTTACTCGACAGCCCTCGACAACATGGTAAGCAGCCACACCTAGCGCGGACATGAGAGTTCATGTGGGGGTGTTGGGAATATGCCAAATTTTACCAATACGACGACCGATGATATTATGATGTTTCATTAATACTTACACGCCTCAAAAAAAAAACAAATTCGAAATTCATTTCGTATGACAGACATGAACTCAAAATTTTTTGTGTGAAATCATACAGAATGAATATCAGTTTGAGAAATGATACCAGCTTAACGAGATAGAATAAAACAATTTCTGAGATGTAACTCAGGAAGACTCTTTTGCATCTAGTGCTTCCAGAAGCCGGTCTTCCCTCAACACGCTTTCCAAAAAAAATTGCCGCAGAACTGATATTGTGTGAGGAAAGTAGAACACACCGCCTCTCTGCATTCATGGGAAAAGCATGATTTTGCTTCGGAGGGAAAACTACTGCTATACAATTTAAGAATTTTTTTGTTGTCTATAAAAGTTATCTTGAGCTTTCATGTTTACTCTCTGAATGTTTTCACCCTTCCTAGAACCGACTTAGAATAACGTTGATGGTAGGATGCCCCAGAAGTCGCTGAACTTATTCGGGCCCACAGGTAGCTATACTCAAATTTGACCATTGTACTAGACTTAAGAAACATTCTACCTCTTTATCACCAGTGGTAAGTAAATTATTTAAATTGTTTAAAATTGTTTAAACTGAGTAAATTAAATTTTTATGGCTAAAGCAATGCCATACCGTGATATTAACACGCCTCCAATAATTTTGAATTTTTGTCCAATCACTGATCTCAGAAACACTAGTTTCAACAAAATTTTCTTGTCTAACTTCTGAAATTAATTCTCATAGAGTACGATCTGGCTTTTTATATTCAGAACTTTCTTTCGAGATCACAGAAGTCGCTCATCACTCGCAACTCAGAATTAGAACACGACAATAGTTTTTTTATTGAATTTCTGCTCAATGTCGACGCAATAAATTTGCAGTGCACTGAAATACCCATTGCAGAAGACAATGGCTAGTAGGAATGCTTCT